>VZRV01009505.1:461479-666612 GCA_013398115.1 Falcunculus frontatus
CCCGGGTGGGCCGGCGGTCACGGTGCGGCCGGGCCGGGTCGGGTCGGGCCGGGGACGAGTCCCAGCGGGGGCGGCGGGGCTGCGGCCTGGCCGGTGACAGCGCGGGGGCCCCTGCGGGCCCTTCTGGCCTGGCGGGCCGGGGGCCGAGCGCGGGGATGCTCGTGGGGGACGAGCTGGCCTGCTCAGCACGGGTAACGCTGCAGCACAGCAAAACAAGTAGTGAGAAAGGTCCGCGCTGGAGCGTTGTTGAAAGGATGAACAGTAAAAAGCACCATCTACAGTTGCTTCATAGACAGGCATGAGAAAATCGTCAAAGAATTTTGTGTTTAGTGCTTTAAAGGGGATTCCTCTGGGAGTTTTCTCTTTTCATTTCAAGTAAAACTTGACGTGATGAGATCAGGTGTCATCCCAACCTTGTTCCAAGGCCAGACTAGATGGAGAGGAAATATCTGGCTTTCACTTCACAAAAATTGTGCTTAACGCTGATGTGTCGAAACTGAAGGTAAAATAACATATAAACAGTTAATAATTAGTTTTGTATGTCTGATTTGAGATTGTGTAATATGGTTTGTTTTTGACCTGCTGCTGACAGCTTTTTTACTTTGGATGAGAAAAGCTTTGTCTGGAGAATCTCATAGTATAAAGGGACTTTATGTCACATGTGGATAAGTACATCCCTTCCCCGTGATTATTTTCTGACAGCAGTGTAACATTGTGTAAGTCTCTTGAAACCAGTTTCTTTAATAGCCTTATACTTGCTGTAACTTTCAACTATAGATACATTGTTTCTTAATGTTTATCAAACCGTTGACGTTTGGGCTCCGATTTCATTCTTCCAGCTCTTCAAAGAAAGACCGAGTCAAAACCATTTGAAAAGTATGTATCCTTTCAGGGGAAAGGATTAGGGCATAAACAAAGTACTGGGACATAAATTCTGTATGTATGTTATCAGAAATTCTTAGTCTGTTGCATCAAAATAAGACATAGCTCGGTCTTCTCATTTTGAACGGTAAACACTTTTAAAGTGAAGACTGCGCTTCAGTTAATGATTTTGTTGGTGGCAAACCTGACTGACATATTTTGGAAAGTAGTAAATACTTTTTCTTAGTTGTTCTGCTGTCTTCTAGTGTAACTTGACCGCTGAAAGTGAGCGGTCTTCCTCAAGTGAGGAAGAGATTGTACTTCTTGCCAGTTTTCCATGGACTATTAGAGAATGATTTGAACTAATAAGATTAAAAAGTGATAGGCTCAGGTTCTGGCAGGTGTTCACTTTTTTCCTTCCTAGTGCCTCTTGCGGCCAGGGAAGCTCAGACTGCCCGAGTGGGTCTCTCTAGAGATCAGTCCGGTGGATGTACCCCTTGGCACTGTGAATCTCAACACAGGGCAGTAGCACCCAGCAGTTACCTCAGTGGCTCATTTGTTCTTTTCTAGGTGCAGAGGATGCCAACGCCTTACCTACTGTGCTTGCCTAATATGATCACCAGTAAATAATTTTCAAAAGCGTTATTCTGTATACTGTATGAGGAGATAGAAATAACCACTCACTCCCAAATTGTTCTTGGAAAAGCAAATAGTGGGCAATGGGCTAATTTTCACGTGTACACAGCCTCTTTCTTTTGGCCCCTTTCATGGTGTCCTGAGGGAGACTGAAGGAGCAGCAGGCTGTTCAGCTGGTGACAGCCTACTTTCAGGAGCCTGCTGCCTTTATCCGTCACTTCACTGGATTTGTGCCAGGAAGATGGGAATGATGAAGTCTCCCAGAAAGTGTCCCTGGGCTCTTCTTCTCCAAGGCCCCTGGGAATGTGCTATTATCTGGATGAATTTTTTGGCATGCTTCATAAGATAGCATCAGCTGAGAGTAAGCTCTCATGTTCTCAGGAAACTTCCAAAAGTTGTCAAGCCGTAGTGCTATTTTTCATTTATTTTCTCTGAGTGAAAGTTGAGTGCTCCGCTTTTGTCCTTATACAGCAAGAAAGTTTTCTTTCGAAAATCAGATTCCTGAAGCAGAAAGTCACTCAGCATTTATTCTTAATTTCATATGAATTTGGACATTGGTGTAGTTGATAGTATTGCTGCGATAGCTGTGCATTCTTTTCTACTGAACAGCTGATCAGTACTGTGGAGTAGTTGGAAATTATTTTGGAACCATCCATTTAGGATAATGGATTGCAGAGAATGTATCTGGAGCTAAATTGTTTTCCATTATTTTGAGGAGCATAAGTATGCCTTATGTTCAGGACAATTTTTTCAGTTTGTCTGGCCAGTTAGCAGCATTTGACTAGTCCTGTTAGCATGCTGCTGCAGTGGAACCTGGTCATCCATAATAGTTTACCATTTAGTGCCACCTTGGCACACCTGGTTTTTTTAGGTGTAGTTGGCAAAAGAATGTTGTTTAAGACTGCTATTAAATTAATATTAAAGAATGCCCAGAGATTTGAGGAGGTTAACCACTGTCATCCTGAAGAATCCAAATCTCTGGATGAAGCCCAAATACCTTCCATTTTCTGAAGGGTTTTTTTTGCCATATTTAGGAATATTTCAACAGGAAGGGATACTAATCAGTGGTGACACAAGTTTTCACAATCAAGTCAGGGAACCTTTGATGGTGTGTCCAAGTAAAGAACATAATAATGGAATTTACAAAAAGAAAAAAATCTTCAAGGCACTGGGCCTGTTGAGAGTATAATTCAGAAACTCTAATACTCCATTTAAGGGGTTAGAATTAAAAGTGTTCTTATTAGGTTCATGGGTCATCTGTTTCTGCTGTATTTCTTAATCTTAATCATAAAATTATTCCCAGAGAGTTGTTCCTGAGAAATGCAGATTTATCTGTAAGTTTGATTCAGGTAAAAGAATGGTGAAATGTGCTTTAAGAACCAAAAGACTGTCTACTAATCTGTCATGACAGACTAATTAGTAATGTAGCAGTGCTTGGGCTAGGTTTGGTGAAGAACTTACTGCTAAAGCAGTTCTCAAGTGTCATTTAGATATTCTTGAGATAGTATCTCAAGAATAAAATCCGTAACTCAGGTTCTGGTATAGGTATAAAAATCACACATGATGTTAAGAGGAGGTGTTTAAAAAACACAGGGGTTTTGGATTGGTTTGGGGTTTTTTTCTTACAGTAAAGGATGAAGGTATTTGCATTTGCTTTGGATGTTACTCTAGTTCTTACTGTGATGGTTTGAGGTAGCACAGGAGTGGGAAGAAATTCAGGCTTACTGTTTACAGCAATAGGAAATTAAGCAGGTAGTTTAGTAAGGTGGTAGAACTTGATGTGACTTGCAGTCATTTTCCCTGTGTTTTGTTAACTCTAGCAGTTGTTGATAATTTTATGCTAATGACTCTTCAGATATTTAATAATGTGCTTGAATTACATATGATCAGCCTATAGTTTGATGCTATTAGAATGTAAGAAATGCTTTCACCATGATTCCCATTGTGCAATTTCTTGAAATAAAATCCTCTTGCTATCTGAACTCATTGTTCTTTAGATTTATGCCCTTGGTTAGTCAGCATCTTCAAAACATCCAATTACCTGTCTCTCTGAGCTGGACTTTCTGTGTTAGGCCAGGTTTGCCAAAAGAAGGGAAAATTGTCACAGATGAGTTTCTTGACCCCAGATCATTATGGAGACTGCAGACTGTGAGTTAGCACCTGGCTGCAAGGGAAGATGAATTACAAGGATTGGCTCAGCTTGTCATGAGATTGGCACTTTTTTGCCAGAGTTGGCCTACTGTTTTTCTCAGCATTGTTTTAAAAAGGACATTAACTGTGAGCTTACAGGGAGACTGAGTAGAAAATGTGTGGAGAAGGAGCTATAGCCACTCCCCTTTTCAGTTATTTATAAATATTTATAAAAAACAAGACCTTCTTACTTAAAGATACCTTTGGTGTTAGGGTCTCAGTTAAAAATGGCAATGCTGACAGGATAAGACTGAGTGGAATATCCCTTCAGTATATCAGCCAACAAAAAAAATCTTTTTCACTATCAATTACCAGACTCTGAGTTCAGCTGGTCACTTTGAAGCCAACATTATATGTTCCACAGTCGAAGACTGTACTTTTCTGGTAATTCTCTTTCTTTCCTCCCAAGGGAGAACTGTCACTTTAAGTTCTACTCCTCATTTCAGCTGTGACAGTGTGCATTATAATACCAAAATTTAGAAGAATCAAAGTAGATCTCCAACATGTAAAATCTGTTCCTCTAATTGATAAAAATAACTCTGCATACCTGATATGGAAAGTTAAGTTTCTTGCTGATCTTCCGTCTGAAATGCTTTGTCTGCTGTGGCTTGGCTTATGGGGCTCTGCAAATACATCCTGGCACCATTTCTTAGTATGACATGCCTGTGATACACCTTGTTTATGGACTATTCAACCTTCTCATGTATCTCTAATGTGCTCACCTTCCTGTTGTGTTGTAATATTTCTGGGTGAAAGGTAGTTTGCGTTCTGTGGATTTGCTAGGGTTTGCATGAGAGATCTAAACATCTAAATTATTTTTGCTCAGCTTGTCTTAAAATTTCAGCCTTTTCTAACCAGGTCGTGAATCCTTTTTTCTTCGTTCTGCTCAGTTCATTGAGCTGAGCAATGTCCATTTGGGCTGGGCTGCCTCATGCGCAGTGAGATCCTGCAGGATCTTCTGAAGGAATGAGCTGAGGTGGCCTCAGTCACTGCTGCTTGCTTTGCCTCGGATCAGCTGCAGTGCTTTCATAGAACACCTTCTACAACTGCTCCCATAAGGACCTGGGAACACTGTAAATGGGGATACAGTTAAACTGCAGAAGTTGGTTAATAGCTTTACCAAAGTTAATGGTACATGGAATTCTAGTTTCTCTCTATGGTGTCATTGCCTGTTAGAGGTTATTTTCAATCTTATCTAAATGGAATCTGGTTGGACATATTCTTCTTGCACAATTTTGAGCATGTTAGTGAAATGCAAAGTGGTTAATATTCAAATGGTGTTTTTTGTAGAATGGGCCAACAAATGTATTTGTTCTTTTTATTTGACAGACAAAAAGAACAAAATTTAATTGCATTTAACTGTGGAATGGTATGTAATCCAAATTTATCAGCAAGTGCCTGTGAAAAGAGACATTTGCAGTCACTTTCAGTCTTTAAGGACTGTTTAAACTGTATTGCTTTGGAATTTTAGTGTTTGCAATTTTATAGAGAAGGGGAAATTATTTATTTAGCCTTGTAAAGAAAACAAAACTTTGAGCAGAAGAGGAGGAGAGAAGGCTGAGGGGATTGTTGAATTTTTCATTAAATCTGTGCTATTTACAATGACATAACAGATTTTTGACCATTTTTTATCATGCTAGAAACTGGTTGTAATATGAATCTGTGAGTTGAAGACTTTCTTTAGCTATTCTTTTGAAGAGTTTCTGTATCCATTCCTCTCTTTGTAATTGAAGTTACAACTTCAGTATTTCATTTTAATGATGTCCAACTGTAAAAATGATGTTACATTCATGAATAGAGTAAGAGCAAATAATAAAAATAATAAGTAGGATGGTTAAAACCCTTAGACTGGTAGAATTTTCTGACAGTTTTTACTGATACTTGTTTTAACTGCTTCAAATAATATACATTTTAAGTGTTGGATTTGAGGGTATTTTGATCTAGATTTGTTACTTCTTGAAATTTTGCTAGTTTTAACATCTTTAATTGGAGAAAAATAGCTCAGTCCTAAGACTGCAGTTTTTCTTTCAAAATAAACTTCAGTAAAATCTAAAGCTTGGGAAGCTTAAGCCTGCCAAGACCTCCCTCTGAAAATGAAGTTAGCAATGGGTAGTCACTAAGTTTTCTGCTCTGAGAAATGCAGTTCAGTGCAGTATCCAAACAGTGATGAGAGTATTTACTCTTGCAAATTTCAAATAAGGCAGTAAAATATTATTGTTAAGATGCAGAACTAAGGCAGAGAAGTCAAGTGGCTAGCACATATTTCCATGGAAAATCTGCAACAATATTTATATTCCTTTTACCAGCAACTAAAACATCAACCTCTAAATCTGGCAATAAATTTTTTTCAGAGCGCACTACCTTTCTTCTGTCTAATAGTACTTTGTAAATCTGATGATAAATTTCTTTTAAGACAGGTGTGAATTTTGGGAAATTTTTTTTTTCTTCTGAGAAGAGGGTTTTGGTTTTTTTTTTCTGTCCTAAAATGATCAGCTGCAATTTTGTTTTGTATATAATAGGGAATTTCAAATAGAATCACAGTGTAAATATTTTTGCTTTGCTCATAGTTTATAAATAATTATAAAAACAAAACCACAAAACCAGAGGATTAAACAGAATTTTATCAATGCTGCAAGCGTTCAGGTTTGTGTAAATTACAGGGAAACAGGGCCTCAACACACCTAATGAACTTTACGACACAAGGAGAGGCAGGTTGATTTAGGTATCCCAAAAGAGCCTGTGCAAGAGCCTGTGTACTTTCACTGCAACCAAAGTATAAGTAATTAAACTCATATATTTAGATCTTTCTGGCCTGGCTTCTCATTCAATAGGTATAATGCTGTCTTCTGGGTTTTAGGTACAGTATTTCAGTGAGAGTCTATGGCATTCGTAATGAGGAGTGAGGATTTCTTTAGAAGCCAGGTGCTATTCAGTTTTGTATAAACTTTATTCAGAGGTTTACTTGAAAAAAAAATACAATATATTTTTGGAAGAGTGATTTCAGCATCTAGCTGCTTTATTTGAAGGACATTATATTCTACAACTTATTGAGAAGCTGAAGATACAAACACAGCTGAGATTTCTGTCACAGGAGATGCATTTTGCTTCAGAATATTTTATTTGTTCTATGTATGATTTATGACAATGTTTGTGTGGTTGGAGCACCATTTCTGACTCAGGAGTTACAAAGCTGCAAATTGTTGGTCACTGAAAGGTATGTTGGTAGGGAAGTACAATTAATGCTTACATTATTCTCTTTTATGTTTTCCTAGGTATCTGTTTTAGGTATAATTTATGTGTTGGGCAAGATGGAATTGGTCTGGCCCAGTATGGTTACTGTTCTGAATAAGGAAGTATAAGGAGAGAGGCCTAGTGATTCCACACTCTGTGCCCTGCAAAGTGGCTGAAAATTTTGATATATTGGTTTTGTCTCTTTTGCATTTATTTTAGGAACTAAATAAATTGTTGAAGTAATTTAGAAAGGTATTCTTATATTGTGATGGATCATTGTTACTTATGACCAAAGAATCCATAGATCCAAATATTGTTTTCCTCTGAAATTATGGCAGTTACCACTTTGTGTGTCTGTCTTCATGGAATTACTGGTAAGAAAAGAATATTAAATAACTCCTAAAAAAATAAAGGTGAGAGATGAAGACCTGTAATGAAAAAAACCCCCAAGTAAAAAAGCCAGTTAAAAAAAATTAAAACTACTGTTTTACTAACTACTATTAATAGTAATTAGGATTAATAATAACTATTAATTACAACAAATTAACCTGATGCAACATAAGATTGTACAGCCTTGCACTGGTTAAAATGACTATGTTCATTTGTAGGCCTTGCTTGTGCTCAGAAAACAATGCCTTGAATGTGAGTGGTGCAGCTTCGTGGAAGAGAGCTATGATGTAGTCCTGTTTCCTTTGTGTTTGGCATGGCATTAGTAAGTTTTGAAGTATGCTGATTTCATGAAGGACCCAGTGCTGTCTTTTAAAGTTGTTCTTGTGAAGTTTGAAATGTCATCTGGTCCTGGCTTGGCATTCAGTAAGTTGATTAAGATTTTGAAGCAATGATGAAGTGGAGGGATAGGGTCTGAACTAAACATTAATATTATTATGATAGAATTATTTTCAATCATGGATGGAAGATGAAGAATGTTTCTTCTTTAAGGTATCTTCTATGTGCTATGCTAACCTGCCCTAAGACTTTAAACACAAATGTCTGTTTTTCCTTCCCTATAAGAGCCCATTCCAGTACTAAGATAGAGTCTGCTAGTGACATATCAACTCTACCTGAAGGCTGGGAGGGTGCCAGCTATTAGGCAGGATAGGCAACTACTGAATGCACATAAACTTTTTTTTTGCCTGTGAATGTGTGCCTAATGTTAGAAGAGAGAGTATTCACAGATTGTAAGTGATAATAATGTAACTAATTTAACTTAAATAGATTTAAGTAAAAATTTTGTCTACAAAACATTGATGCAACATAGGAATTTTGTCAAAGTGTCTTTGTTGCTCCTGTTCCAGAGTGGTGAAAGGCGATAGTCGTTTGCTAATGCTCTGATAGAGATAGTGGCCTTTTTGTGGACAGTCAGCTCAGACAGTGTACTGTTAACATTCTCAGTATGCTCTTAACTTTTAACTCTCCTCTTTTGAGACAGAATTTAAGTAAAATTCTAGAGGCATTTTTTTTTCTCATGTCTTACCATTAATTTTATTATCCAATGGAATTATTAGATGATCAATGCTACCGAAGACTGAAGGTATACAGTGAAACTTGGTTTCAGGCTGAAATTTAGTAAGAAACTATCTAGTGTTTGTTGGTGGAGGAAATACCCTGACTAACAAGGGGGAAGGCATGGCAAGCAAATGACAGTTTTTATATAGGACTAACTTCAACTGCCAGGAAGGAATGTGGCCATATCAGAAAACTGGTAATTGTACTCATGGAAAAATTTTCAAAATGTTCTCATTTGAGAATTAAAATAAAGTCTGTAATTGGTGTGGTTAATGTGGATCAGGGATTTCATCAATTAATCATTATCTTACTTATAGTTTTAGCCAAAGTATTTAAATTAGCATAAAGCACAGTTTGCTGTTATATTAAAGCATCAAGCCTGCATTAGTTTACTCCTTGGTTTGTAGAAGACATAACTGATTGTCATGCCATTTCTCTTTGTTGACATTGAGAGGAAAGAAGGATCAACTGTTGTCAAAAATACAGACAACTGTCTGTTAATGTAGAACAATGGAAAAGACCAAGGTTTCTGTTCCATTGGATTGCTCATCTCTCTGCTGAAGGACGTGCTAACTGAAATGAAGTATTAGGCATGAGTGACCAGTCTGGGTTTGTGAGCTCCATGTGAGCTTGGAGCCTGGCGAGGACTGTGCAGGCGTGCTTTGACTGGAGCTGGTCCAGCTCCAGTAGAACTGGCAACGAACTGAAACAGTGGAGTCCTGGAAGTAAACTGCCTCCATGTGGTCTGTTTTGTGTGTCTCTGGACTGTGCCTATCAGCTGTTTTCGGTTTGGGTAATGCAGTGTAGGCAACTCTCAGTCTCTGTGTTTCAAAAAAGCAGTTCTGGTGCTGCAGAGTTGAGGCTGTCTTTGGTAGAAGAACAGCTGCTGTGTGCTTAGACTGTGATTTCAGAAGACTGCCTTGGTCTGTGATGGTTCATGTAAGGCATTAAGTTCAATTGTCATACCTGAAAATCACAAATTTCTATGATTGTTAGTCATAAGAATGATTTGGAACAAGAGCAGACTGAAAGGAAAACAAAGTGGTTGGTTGATCAGCTGGTATATCTTAGTGCTAGATGTTAGCATGGTATCCACCCATAATTTTTGACATTTCTGTTGATTATGACTGCTTTTTCTAATCAAAGTTTTCTGATAGGGTTTAGACAGAAGAGGCAGTGCCCTTTTACTTTATCTGAGAGAACATACAGAATTGTAGCTAACTTCCGTTTAGGATTTCCCTATGCTGTTTTGCTCTTTTCCTTGCATCAGGCAGTACAGCTGATGTGTTGTCATTTCAGCTGTATATATGTCAGTGTTGAATTTTTCCTCAGAAATACTTTGGGAGCACATAACCACAGAGTTTTGCTTTTCTGCATTTTTGTTCTGAATTAAGAAACTAATTAACTGTAGCCTATGTCAATTTGTAGGACGTAGAAACTCATTCATAAGAAAAGCCATCAACTTTGACATGAATAATTCCTTGTAATTTTTGGAGATTAGACGTTTTGCTTTGTCTTTCTTTTTGCAATTTTGCCAGTGCTAATCTAGATAATGGATCTTTCCTGGCAGATAAGTTTTTATAAAAAACCTTTGGTTCCTTTCATAAAACTAGGTGGTCTGAGACATTCTCTGAAGGATGGTACTCATTGCTGAGGCATATTTTGTATTTTGTAGATTAAACTGTAAACATTACATGAAGCTGGGATGGGAAACAAAGTTTCTGTATTATTCTGTGCCCATTCTCCTTCTGTTTGGTTACTAATTGAAAATACTTGTGCATTCCATTATGCTCTCCAGTCCTGATCTGATCTATCAGTATTTAGATAATCTTCTATTGAGCTGCACTGTAAGGCTCAGTTTCCTTTAATGCTTTTATTTATTGTTATCCTTAGTGTAACTAAGCTTTTCTGGGGGAGAAATAGGGAGCGAGTCTTTATTTTTTCTTCTGACATTAGATCTATTTCTTCTCCACCTCCTCTCTCTATTTCTTTAGTCTTCTCCGGGGACTCTTGTCCTATTCCAAAAATTTGGAAGAAAGAATCCCAATGGCTTCTTTGAGATTAGCTTTAGTTTAGCAGTCTTTATAGCTGAAAAGAAACAGTGAAACATATTATCCAAAGCAGAAATAAGAATGGGAAGATAAAAGTTTAGTGATTATGATGGCTTTTTAAATCCTTCTTGTTGAGATGTAATAAATAGAAAGGAAATGCAAGACACAGCAGTTTAGTGTCTGGGAAGGTGATAAATTCAGTTGTATCTGACTCTGCAAAAAGTGAACTAAAGCTTTGGGTATTCACATCCTATTAAACTTGATAGTTTCAAATGGGAAAAAAATCTACTGGTAGCTATACTACTTGTGTCATGTTCTGAATGCATGTTTATTATGTGGGAAAACAACCCCAAAATATGTTTGCTCATTAATTAAAATTCATGGTCACAACTGACCATAGAAAATTAAACATAATTAGATATAACATTGTTAATATATGAACTTTATTAAATATAGGGATTTGTCATACATCTAGCAATATAAAAAGAAGTAATATTTCAACATCTTTGTTGACAATTTTGAATTTTTAAAATTTATTTGTATTTTGATTTACTTATACTTTATTTATCAGAGAAAGCAACCAGTGAGATGAACACTGCAGAGGACTGGGGCCTCATCTTGGACATCTGTGATAAAGTTGGACAGTCACGCACAGGGTAAGTGACTTAAGGAATTTCCTCCCCAAACCTTTTTAATTCTACTATTTCAGTCTCATACCCAGGTGAGAGGAATGAATTTTTTGTTACCTTTTATAAACTTCTGCAACAGCTGAATTTAACTTAAATTGATTACAAGTAAAAGGAAAATATATGGGGTTTCTGCTGAAGTCTTTTGCAATCCTTCCTTTGGAGATACTGGCTGATCTGTTAAAATTAGGGCTTGTTTACAGCAGCTTTCCACCAGTGTGACAGAATGAATAAATTTATATGTTTTAGCAGTATCACTGAAAACCTAGGAAGCTTCATGAGGCATTTTTCTTACAGAATCATAATCTAAGTTGGAAGTGACCTCCGGAGGTCATCTAGTCCAACTCCCCCAGCTTCAAACAGGTCGAATTAGATCAGGTTGCTCAGGACCGTGTCGAGTCTTGAATGCCTCCAAGGTCAAAGGTTCCACAACTTCTGTGGGCAACATGTTTCAGTATTTAACTACTTCTACTTACTAAGTAAGTAAATAAAACAATTAATCCTGCAATCTGATTACAATTTTCCCTGTTCCAACTTGTCTGTTGCATCTTGTCCTATGACTGTGCAGCTCTAAGAAAGTCTGGCTGCAATCTTCTGTGTATTCTCTGATTAAATGGTTTTAGAAAGCAGTGAGGCCCGCTTTTTGTCCGCTCTTCTCAAAGCTGAAAGCACCTCTCCCATCTTTCCTTGTATGTGACCCTCCCTGACCATCCTGGCAGCTATCCATTGGACTTAGGGCAGTGTGTAAATAGCCTTCTTGCACTGGGGAGTCCCAAACAGGATAAAGTGCTCCAGATGCAATATTACAAGTGGAGAATGGAGGGGAAGGGTTGCTTTCCTGACCTTGTTGGTTGTGCTGACCAGTTGTTTGAGCCAGGATGTGGTTGGTTGTCTTTGCTACCAGCTGCACTGCTGACACCTCTCACCCAATAGGACCTGCTGATCCTTTCCTGCTTTTCATGTGGTCAGTTCCTGGCCTCATTTGAAATGCAATACCTTACCCTTGTTCTTGTTGAACTTCCAGTCTGCCCATTTCTCCAGCCTGTCCAGGTCCCTCTGAATATTAGCCATATCCTCCAGTATGTTGACTGTTCCCCTTCAACTTGCTCTGGTCAGTAAGTTACTGAGAGCACTGTCAGTCCCAGCAGAAAGCCCTGAAGGATCCCGCTAGATACTGCCTGCTAGCTGGAATTTGCACTACAGGTCACAACTCTGAGCCTGGGAGACCAGTTTTCCACCCACCTTGTCATCCTTTTATCCAGCCTGTATTTCACCAGCTGTGTGGTAAGGAGACTATAAGAGCTTCAGCTGTGTGTCAAAACTTTGCTAAAAACGAGGTATAAAGCATCTGCTGCCCTCCATTGTTCTCGCCATCAGACCACCAGTGTCTTTGTCATAGAAAACAACAAGGCTTTGTGCTTCTTCCCCTTGTTTTCAGAAGCTATTCTCTGTCATCAGGGCTTTGATAATTGTACATTTTGAAGATGTGATACTAAATTAAACACATCTTTATATGGGCTGCTAATGTTTCCATTACTGATTATTTACTGAGCACTTTCATGGAATTTATGCATGAACTTACTTTTTGGACAAGAAAAGATAAAGTATAAGTTGAACTAGCCTCTAAAAAATACAGTTTAAAGACATAATTTCGGTGTATTTGTAGTGCTTTCAGTCAGTGTGGTATTAGGATTTGGAAATGTTTTAAATACACCTTCTCGAAGCATTCCCTGTAATAATTCAGGTAAGGAACAGACTTGAGAATAGAGTTTTGCCACGGATGCTGTGAAAGGCTTCTCTGAGGATGACTTGGATTGCCTTGTAAAACTGCCAGAAACAGGATGAGATGCCAGACAGCAAAGTCCCACCACAGGTTTGCAAATAAGCTTATTCCTTGGGATTAGAGATGGTCTCTGGAGGAGTAAATTTATTTATACAAATAAATTTAAAAAATAGCAGGGCATATTGAGACTTCTGTGCTGTTGTGTATAACTGTAGTTAAGATAACAGCTGGTATGTTGTTATGTTTCATATTAGCCTTTATATGTAAAACTGCATTTCTATTCCGTGAGCGTATTGATGCCCAGCCTGTAACAGTAACTATATTATTGAATGTTTCAGTATTCTATTTAATCACTGAAAGCCTTTCCACAGATGAAATTTAGTGTCACAGCAACAGCCTGAACAGTGCTCAAATACGAGTAGCTGCAAGAGACAGCAGTACAGACAAAGCTAGAGATCTGGTAATGTGCATCTAAATTCCAGTTAGGATTTGTGAGGTTTGTTTGTGTTGTTTTGGTCTTTTTCTTTTTTATGTTTGTATTTTAATCTTTTTCTTAATAAAACTGTTTTTTAAAAGAAAAGCGGGACTTTAACTTTTGTAATGTTTATCCTGCTTGTAATAGGCTGCCAGCTGAATTGTTGCTTTCATTCAGATTCTGTTAAAACTTGCTGATAGTGGGTTTTCTTTGTTTTTGATGGATTATGTAATGCAGTAGCAAGGTAAAGCAAGTTTCCCATTAAGAAGTTTGAATGAGATATACTTAGCTGTTTGAAATTCTCCTGCAGTTTAAGTGCCTCTGAGGAGGATGCAAGTCTTTTTAACTGGGATCTGCTTTAATCTTTTAACCAACTCTGCTCCAGTACAAGCTGTCTGTTACTGTTCTTGGCTGAAGTTTAGATTACAAAATCTCTCCTTTAGGGATTTTCTTTGTCCCAGTCTGTAAGCTCCATTGCATGCATGCAGTATTGTAGATGAGGATTGTCTTACACCTGAAGCCACAGCAGCCTGGAAAACACTTATTCATTCAGTAGCACTTTTGGTATAGCACATTGTCTGCCAACTTGTTTGTATCCAGATTAATTGTTGGAAACCTGTTATGCAAAGGTGCTGCATTTTCTCTTAAGATAAACTAGTTACAGTTCCCTAACATAATTGCTACTGGTTTTTTTTACATTGTAATACTTTCCATACCAAGAATCACAAATTGCTGAAAATGTTATCTTGCTTCCTTTAATCCAAACAACTAAGACTTTTAACAAGTTAGAATTCCACTGAATCCTTCTCTTTGACTACTTTCTCTGTTTTTTGTGAATTTCACAATTAGAGTTGTTATTAGAATTTTTATAGAAAACACAGGAAAGACAGAAAATATGTTAATATTTTAAACAATATGACTTGTTTACAATAGCCTATATGAAATACTGCTCTATGTAGTATAGAATTAATGCTTTCTGCACGTTTTGCATGTCAGGTTCTTAAGATGATCTAAAATTTGTCTAATGATGAGACAACATATTTTTTTTACTCTCTGTATTTGTTTTAGGAACTCACGCAACTCAGCAGTTGCACATGACATTGTTTGCATCCTGGTTTTTTGCCAGTATTAGCTCAGTGAGCAAGTTGCCTTTTCAACACTGAAACATGATTAAACAAAGGTTTTCTTGTTAGAGGCAATCTTTTCTGTCCCCTGTTTTTGTACGGCATTCTTGAAAACTTGTTTATTTTAAAAACTTTAATCACATGGTGTGATTCTTGAATCTGTCCTGTGCAGGGCCAGGAGTTGGACTTCGATGAGCTTTGTGGGTCACTTCCAACTCAGGATATTCTGTGATTGTATATTTGACTGGCATTTTAAATCTGAAAACAGGAAAGATATAGATTTTTGCATAGTTTAGATTTTCTGCAATGAAAATGCTTACAAAACTGAATCTGTACTTTATCATCTCAGAATAAAGTAATATTATAAAATTTGAGTGATTCATTAAACAGAATAGAAGGAAAAATTAAAGGAAAAATTAATGAACAGGTATGGTATATTTTAGCAAAGATGCTCCCCCTTCTTCAGTAGTTTTAGCGCTAGCCAGTTTCTCAGTAATTGTGTTTGCATTTGGCTTTGAGATAGTTGTACTGTTTATTTCATGAGACATATTAGTCTCCATTGAAACGATCACAACTTCTGTTTTTCTCCAGAAAAGTTACTTAATCAAAAAAATGATAGCTGAAAAAAAGTTAAGTCAGTGGCTGAGAGAATACACCAATGGTTGAGAAAATAGAAATGTCCATTGCAGCACTCTCTGCTGGGGGTGGGTATTGGAAAATTGTCATTGAGAAATGGTTTGTCCATATTGCTGCTTGACTAACTTTGTTCTGATTCCTTAAGGATTAATCACTGCCTCAGCAAGTCAGTGTTCTGGTTAGCTGTTTCTTCTTTGGTTGTTTTTGTGCCTGTTCATGCAAGAGAGAACAGCAAAATTGCTTACTTGATAGTTTTCAGATGTGTCTTCTATTTTTTTTCCCCTCAAATTACGCAATCTTGGTAGCATTTTAGGTTGTTATTGCAGTATATGTCTAGCAGGCTGACCAGGAAGCTTTATGACCAGCCTTTTTCTGAAGGTGCAAGGAGGAAAGCTGGGTCCCATGGAGTTATCTTAGACTGTAAATGAACAATAAATTCCTGAACATATCTGAAATGTTTTGTGCAGAGTAGTATTTTAGACTGAAAATGCTGCTAATTGTATCCTTGTTAAATAAAATACAATCAAAATTATTTTTTACTTTCAACTAAACCTGAAATTTACTGTGAATATTTTCTGGATATATTGGCATATGATACCATATGATGCCATATACATAGCTTCTGTTGTATCTTGCCATATTTTCACCCTACTTATTTGTTATTACTACTCATTGTGGCACCTCTGAAATTCTGATTATAGCATCCTTGGAGCGAAACTGTTGCCAAATATTTGTATATTTGGAGGGATGCCTAATAAGTGGATAGAATTCTACACTCAGAGGGTGCATGCGTCCCTCTGGTTTCTGCATAGTGCTTCTCATAATTTGCATACTAAATTGTATGATGAATTAATTAGAAGTAAAAATAAGAATTACAGTTCTGTCTAGAATAGGTTTTCTTACTCTGTGTGACTAAAGATTGATAGGCCTGGATTATTTTTTTCATGTACATGTAATCAAAAGAGTTCTTATTTTAAACATTTGAGCATGTTAAAACATTTAACACTCAAGTATTGATTATTTCTGTTAAATATATGAACAAGTAGATTATACTTGGGACATGTGGATGGTCATTTGGCTTTGAGGCTTTCTTATTACTTTATTACTTTTAATAAGATTTTGGATTCCTTTGTAAAAAAAATCTTAAGCCGGTGGTCCTGTTCCTGAACTGCTAAACTCTTGATCCTGCACCCTGCCTTTGTAAATACTGGCTTAACAATGGGCAAGCAGTTTTTTGAGCTTGCACTCACATCACATTGTTAATCCCACTCATAAATTAATGGTTAAAGAAAGCAGTTATTTCTGAAAATTTTAGCCTGTATTTTTCTTCGATTAAAGTGAACATATGAGGAGTCTTGATAATTAATAGATAAAAGGTAGTACTTCCCTTAAAGCCTTCATCTGTAATAATTGGTTCTATGAAGGTATACACTGAATGGTATGTACTTGTGCTGTGTGACAGCACTTTCTATAATTAGAACCACTAAATATGAGGTGGACATTTCTGTAAAATGTAGACACTGCCAAATATAGTATAGCCAAGCAGTGGTGTAACTTATACCTGAGTTTCATGTTAGTTTTTGGATACCAGTTCAACAGAAAAATACTCTTGCTTCCAAAGACAACCATGCTATAAATCCATAAACTCCATAAATAGATTTACTTTCTCTTTTCCTCTTTCTTTACGTACCTTCTTCTAGGGTTATCTTTTCAGGGCTGTTCAACAGATAATGATTGTATGCCCATGATAATTCCTACCTCAGCCTCACTCAGCTTTCCACTATTTTTATAGACAGAACAAAGTAACAGAAAGTCACACAGATTTTAATATGCTAAACTTTCTGAAATCCTCTCTCAAATGCTTTGTTGAAGTTGCTTTTCATGTTGTTTCTATCTACCACAACATAGGTAAGACTTGAATTCTGTTTTTAATTGTTTTGAAACTTTGATCTAGATTGTCTAACAGGATTTTTTAGAAATTATTGGTTCATTACATGTCTTCTTTATAAATGTTATTCTGTAGATTAAAAGAGACTCTGAGGAACATGGTGGTAATTCAAAATAAAAGTAGCAAAAGGGTATTGGTAAATCAGTATGTAAGGAAATGTTCTTACATATGTATGTGAAATGTAGAGAAGTAGGTGCATGGACTGCAGAGAATTCCAGTTCAGTAATTGTAAGGGATTTTATGCATTTCTGGAGTATTTACAGTAATTCGCTCTAAGTACAAAAGGTAGTATAAATAACAGAGAGGTTTTGGTAATTAAGAGAGCTACAAATCCTACAGACAGAAATGGCTACAACTGTTTATGGTGTTGATTTATTTTTTAAATGTTGCACTTATAAGCTACTCAATAATTTACTCACAATGTTCAGGAGATCTTGCTGTCTGTTAATGTTGTCAGCATTGTCATGTGTGCAATAGGAAACGTTCATTCCATTATGTATTTTTAAATCTATCTTGTGTTTTTTAGGCCTAAAGACTGCCTCCGCTCTATTATGAAGAGAGTGAACCATAAAGATCCCCACGTTGCTATGCAAGCGTTAACAGTAAGCTCTTTTTAATGTAGTGATTTTTCTTGCTGAAAAGTTATTGCAGAAAAATCTCTGAGCTTTAATCTTTCTTTCATTAGCTTCTAGGAGCATGTGTATCAAACTGTGGCAAAATCTTTCATTTAGAAGTCTGTTCAAGAGATTTTGCCAGTGAAGTAAGCAATGTGTTGAATAAGGTAATGTATTGCATTGATTTATATATTTCATCTGTAAGTGAAATCAGACAGAGAACTGGAGTAATCTGAAAGTGGAATGGAATCTACTTTTGGAGGACTGGAAAGGAGGGGGAAGGGAAGGGGAGAAGATTACTGTAAAGACTGTGGCTCTCAGAACTTCATGAATGCCGCTTCATACTAGTTAGCATAGGTATTCTGTTTGGGGGTAGTGTGGTGTGTCAATTTATAAATAAACTACTTTATTTTCACTTTAAATAGGAGCAGTGAACACTAAATACAGAAATGGTGAAATGGAGATAATACAGGGCTTCTGTTCAATCTTATTTTACTTTATTTTGGGCCTAGCACACACTATACTGGTACAAACACAATGCTGATGTACTATTCTCCCTTTCGAATAAAGATTGAATGCTAAATTTGACTACAAAATGAAGTATCTATATATTTTATATTGAAAGTAACATGAAATTACTTGAAATTAAGATCAGATTCCTACATTATTTAACTAGTTTCTACTGTCCACGCAGGGTCATCCAAAAGTTTGTGAAAAGCTGAAAGCCCTTATGGTGGAATGGACTGATGAATTCAAGAATGACCCACAGCTCAGTTTAATATCTGCTATGATAAAAAATCTTAAGGAGCAAGGAGTTACTTTCCCGGCTATTGGTTCACAGGTATATTAGATTTTTGTGGTTGTTCTCAAAGTGCGTCACAAATTCTTTTTATCCTCAGCTCTGTGTTTTACAGTTTGTAATTTTGAATTCTAGAATGTTTGGCAAACAAAATGAAAACTACCTTATCGTAATAAAATTCTTCTTTGAGGAGTAAAATGCTCTGAATTACTTTAGATTTTTATACAGCAGATGAATACAAATCAAAGTGGTGAACTTAATGCATTGTCAGTTTTTTGTTGGATTCATTTTTACTTCTTTTACCTTTGACTAGGCTGCTGAACAGGCAAAAGCAAGTCCAGCTCTAGTTGCCAAAGATCCTGGTGCAGTAGCCACCAAAAAGGAAGAGGAGGATTTAGCTAAAGGTGAGTGCATTTATTTGCTGACATGATGCATATTGATTTATTTAAATGACCATTAACCAATCTGTGTGTTACTAATGGTTTCTTCAACAGCTAATCCACCAAAATCTATTTTTAAAGAGATCTGTGTCTCAAAAGCATATTCTGCATGAGTTTCGTAATGTTTGTGTGTCCACCCAGTCCCTTCTTAAATGTGATCCATTTTTTTTCTGCAAGCTTGAGCTGAGTTTGATATGAATGAAACTTCTCTGCTCTGTCAAGCTTAACTGAAAATGACCCAGAAATGTGAAATTATTCAAGGAATAATAGGGAGGAAAAAAAAGGAAGGGGCAAATTTTTGCTTGTTTCAGCAAAAATCATTTTGTTAATTATGAATTAAGGAGGGACTTTACTGTGAAGATGACCAAGCACTGGCACAGGTTTCCCAGGAATGTCATGGTGTCTTTTTATTCTTGGAGGTATTAAAACATTGTCCTTGGCAGTCAGCTGTGGTGACCGTGCTTGAACAGGGGATTGGATAAGATGACTTCCAGAGGTGCCTTCCAACCTCAGCCCATCTGTGTAAATCTGATTCTGTGAATCCAGACTAAAGGCTCCTGTCTAACAGAGAACCAGTGTGCACTGGAACAGCTGTATCTTTTTAATGTTTCAAGCAATCTGGAAAAGTTCAACACAGTGTAAGATGTAAAGCAGGAATGTAAATATTTTAGATCAGTACAAGGTTGTAACAATAATATAATAATAAAAATGGATGACTTTACAGAGTTATTCCATTTGTACTTAAATGCTGTTTATTCATCCTGTCCATGTTGGAAGCCTCAGTAAATCCATAAGCAGAATTTTCTCTCTCTTTGTTATTTATCATTAATTCTATAAGAAAGACAGAAAGCCATTAAAATGCAACATGAATAGAATTACACTAAAAGTTTTCACAGAATTAAATTTTCATATCCATCAACCCATTTTTATTGGGAATTTTCATCTGAGTAACTCTTCTTTTGTAGCTATTGAGCTGTCACTAAAAGAACAAAGGCAACAGCAAACAACACTTTCCAGTTTGTATCCAAGCACCTCAAGCCTTTTAACAAACCACAAACACGAGGGCCGAAAGGTTCGTGCAATCTACGATTTTGAGGCTGCTGAAGATAACGAACTAACTTTTAAAGCTGGAGAACTTATAACTATCCTTGATGACAGGTAAGTTGTATAGAATGCCTAGTAGAACTATGTTAAACTGTAAAAATGAATTAGAAATAATTGTATCTTCTATGTAGAAGCATACCTTGGAATACAATAAATGGAAACGTATTTTTGTATTAAATACTTTATTTTGTTTTCTCCTAGGTTTTTTACAAATAAATGTATTTGCATAAAAATTCTTGTGTAAAGATTTCTGCATATATACAAATTTTATTTATGTGCTAGTAATGTAAAAGCCTTTACTGTGCCATTCCTAGGAAAGTTCCATGTGAGTATCGGGTTATTAATGTATGGGGGCTTTATTTATTTTTTTATCTTTAGTGATCCAAATTGGTGGAAAGGTGAAACTCATCAGGGTATAGGATTGTTTCCATCTAATTTTGTAACAGCTGATCTTTCTGCTGAGCCTGAAATGAGTAAGTATCATTACCTTTATGTATATATGTTAAACCCTGTCATGGCCCAGGGGTGATTTCCTTTCCCTTATGATGGAGTTCAGTTGCAAGTTAATGTGATAATTGAAGTAAAACTGGGGAGCCCTTGCTATGCTCTCACAAACCAAGGTTGCTCAAGCTCTTCTGCTGAAAAATGCTGCTGTCTGCTGCTTTGTCAGCAGCTTCTTTGAGACTCCTGTGATCATTCCATTGACACCTAGGTAAATGTGGGCAACAGCAGCTTTTTTTCTAAATTGACTTTTTGCCCAGTTGCAGTAGTGCATATTTAATCGAGATGAAGCTGAAGGCCCCATGGCAGATAGGACTTGGAGGCAGATTACCAGTGGTCAAATATTTCAAGAAACCTACATTCTGTGGGTGCGTACATGTGCATAGTGGACAGGGGGATTTTCTGTATACTGCTTATTTACCTGTATCCATTTATATCCATCTAACCTGCTTTAAACATTTAATAAAAATATTAAATATTAGACAAGACTTTAAGATTCTAGAACTGATTTCTGTAAATCTCATGGGTTTGCAAGATTAATCTCCTGTGATCTCAATTTGGGGGTGCAGAAGTATGAGCAGGCCAGCAGAATTATATGCTGTAGCAGTCATTTATGATATAATAAGACTATCTAATAAGAGTGTATGGTAAGAGTAATCTTTGGCTTTTTTGCTAAATATAGAGCTTTTTTTGTTCTAGTCTCCGCTATGGAGGAGTAAGATGCTTTGCAGATAAGATTTGCTGAATACGGAATAGAGAAATTTGAGACCTTTCAATTCTGTACTTTGCTCTGGAGAAAAGAAGGCTCAATTTGTCATAGATTATTTTTTCAGTTTTATCTTAAACTTGACTTGCTAGCCCTATTGTTTCCAATTACTCTTTCTGAGTCTTTTATCCTGATGACTTTTTAATATGTATGTTATGTGCAGGGAGACTATGATAAAGACATTTACTTGCTAAAACATGTTTCTGTTGACCTTGTGTGAACTGATGTATTTTCTTTTTTAGTGCGATTTACGGATAAGAAAATTATTTAAGTCTATGCTTTCAAATGTCAACAAAATACTAATTTAAAAAATTTTCACAGTAGTGGTTTCAAATGTTAGGAACCTAGGCAATATACTAGCTATATAATATTTATGTCATTGTTTATTTTTTCTTTTGTAAAATTATATCTGGCTGTTTATCTTACAGTGAAAGCTGAGAAGAAAACAGTGCAGTTCAGTGATGAAGTTCAAGTAGAGACAATAGAACCTGAGCCAGAACCAGTTTATATTGATGAAGTAAGCATGGTAAAAGTACTGATTGGTACTAAATGCACTGCTGGGACATTTAAATATGTGATGTTTAACCCTTTCATCCTGTAATTCAAAAGTACAATAAAAAGAATGGGAAGAGAGGTTTCTTTAAAGTAATAAAAAAAATCTGCAATATTCTCATTTGTTCAAGAGCCTTGAAGTTCTTAGGAATTTCTGAAACTGAATTTGGAACTGCATTCCATTTAGAGCCCTACTCTGGGATTGTACATCTGTTTACATCCAAGCTAGAATCTTAGTGTTGAGTGGCACATCTACTTTCAAAGATACCCATCTTGACTGCTGTCTTAGATTTATATCCAGCATAACCACCACTCTCTACCCTCAAACTGAAAGATCTCTTTCCATCTGAAAAGTCTGAGATTCTGTTGCTCTGTAAGTAATATTTAGTAAGAAATTTACAATCTCACCACAGTGATACTGTAGAGTTTCCAGACACCTTCAATCCAGGAAGTTTTTCCCCTGCCTTTTTTTTTTTTTTGTTTACCTCAACTTGGGTTCTGTTACTGTTTTTTGAAATGAGAAATCAGTTACTGCCTTCTTAAAGTCCTATTTAAGTCCCACCTCAAAACCTCTTCTTCCCAGGAGATACTACTTTGTAATCTGCTGAAACAGATTATCTCAGGCCTGCCTTGAGGTGCCTTCCAGCTTTTGGTTTCTTTGAGTCCATTGTTGATTTTTGGTTTAGTGTCTTATTTTGTTTTTAAATTTACCACGGTATAATTTTTAAGGAAGTAGTGAATTTGACTTCTCCCCGCCTTTCCATGGTTTAAGGAGGAGAAAACATGGTTTTATTTTCTACTTTCATACAACCTATATATCTCAGTCTAATAAAGACTATTTATTTGATAGTGCTCAGCTAAAAAGTGATTAAAAATAATTTATATGCAATTTTTCATTAACCAACATAGTTCACTCCAAGACACATTTTTCAAAGACTTTGTGCCTGTTTATTTTCTAACCTTTGATATTTTTCTTATAAAAGGGTTGCACTTAAGCTCCTTGCTTAAGCTTGACATATTCTGAAATCAACCCTGAAACGCCTCCAAACATCATTTTAAAGCAACACTTCTATATACATTGGTAATGACATGGATCATGTACTGAATAGGCCTCATGCACTTAAAAATGCTTTTCAGTGAATTTGAAGTACGCTCTCAATGTATTCTGTCAAAACATTTCCACTAATTCCACTAGGTGGTGGTATTGAATACGTAATAACTAGGCTGGAAAAATAGAAACTGCTTAGAAAATACTGTTTAGAAGGACTTTTAGGAATGAAAGAGTGCTCTGCACGTTCCACTTGTTACTACTAATTTTTCTCATTTGGCTTTTCCTTGTTCAAGCGTCTTCATTCCTGTAAAGTGGCATGTATCATTTGTATTTTCTTAAAGTTAATTGAGATGATTCTCAAGTGCCAAGAGATCAAAATGGCTGTTGTGAACAGCTGCTTTAGTTTGCTATCCTGAAAGTGCTAATTCCTTTGCTACCACATTTGCCCTAATTATACAATTTGTGTTCTAGGATAAAATGGACCAACTCTTGCAGATGTTACAAAGTGCTGATCCATCTGATGACCAACCAGACCTCCCAGAATTGCTTCATCTTGAGGGTAACAAAAAAGAACAAGTTTTTTCATTGTTGTTTTCCTCTCTGGTAACTTTCTGTATCAACGCGAATTGAAACTAAGCTGAAGCTACTTCAGCTTCATGTGCATGCAAGAAGCATGCCTGAGAAAAGTGCCTGAGCCATAATTATCTTCTCACTTCTTGTTTCCAACATCTAAGAGACCAAAGTGCAAAATGTTAACTTAAAACAAGCCTACTTTCCTCTGAAGAAGACTGTTTCCTATATTGTTTTCCTTTTCAAGACACATGATACTTAATTCAATCATATTCATCCGGGTTTTTTTTCCTTCATAGAGTAGCACAGCATGAGTGGCAAGAGGAGTGTCAGGAGGATTCCATGAGAGGAAGCAGAAATACTACCAAGGTTTAGAATAGACCTGTGGGTGTCCCACATGCTTTTCATTTGCATGTGTATTTCTGTAGGAGTTGCATATTAACAATACCTTATAGAATGCTACAAATTATTCTACTCTTTTAGAGTCAAATTGTTCAGACTGCCTCTTCATGGAGGCGTTATAGATCATTTTACCTAGGCTGATAGAGGCATCAAAATTTTTGGAATGGAATTTGGAAAAGGAAGAAAGGAAACTTCCTGATTATGAGACAGAACATAGGCTTAAACTGACAATTCAGATGGTACCAGATTTTGGTAAGAAAATGGCAGTTTCTACATCTATCTAGAAGTTAATAATTAAAAAATGCATAGGTTTGTAAACTTTTAGATATCTCTCATATTTCCACACCCATCTGGTTTATCATGCCTGTAAATGAAACCTGTTTTAGGAACTCACATCAGTGACATGTCTGCACATATTTTAGTTCCACTGAAACTAAAGAGAGGTGAAAAGAAATGTGACTGGTTTTATTCTTTCAAGTCCCAAATATAGCTATAGAGGCTGTTGTCTAAGAAGCAGATTGCCTGTATCTGGTCCAGGACAGAGGCAAAGAAATTAAAGGTATGCTTGTCAACCAGCCTACAGATATGGCTTACTTTAGGAGTTGCTTCAAAATGCATTGTGAGATCATTAAAGCAGTGCTGAATTTTATATCGGACCATGAGACTGCTCCTACAATCTGAAAGCAGTAATGTGGTCAGATGATTGCTCCCCAGCTACCTGCAACAGCACTTGCCAAATATATGGCTACATATAGTTCTACAATGTCAATTCAAGATTACTTGCTTTACACTTAAGTAGGCTTTGATGAACTACTGTTTTTGGCATAGGTTCTGAAAATTTTGCTATAGATGTGTTTTGAATCCTTGGTTCCTACTAGTGGTGGCAGATGCTGATCAATATTTGACGGAAAAAACGCTTCATTTTCTTCTGCCATCCTCATGTCCAGTCACAAATGTCTTTGAATTGGAGAGCTCGTCCTAATTTGTTCAGGAGCCCAGGGTTTGTGGTTGGCAGCAGAGCAGTCATCATGTTAACAGACATCTAAGCAATCCTTGTCATGCCTTTTGCCACACTTCATGCTATACATAAAAGTAGGCAGAACTTTGACAGGTTTTACATCTTTTCACAGCATTTCTGCCAACATATTACTGATAACAGGTTCAAAGAAACAGATGGGTACCTCCCCTACAACTCCTCCTTCACCTCGAATTGCCTTCAAGGAACTCAGTAATGATATTCTTTCATTCATCATGGCTCAGATGTTATCAGGACCTTCTGCATTTCTAATGCCAAATTTTCCTTTTGGCTTCCATGTCTGTTTATGTTACATTTGACATACTCTGCCTTTCTGCTAATTAACCATGGTTTGCTTGGCAGTTAGATGAGCCCCATGTACTTGTGCTGAAAGGAGGCATGGGGTGCATTTTTGTTTATTTTAGTGCCTTTCCATTCTGCTTCTGGTAAGATTTTGTGTTGTTTTTTGCACGTTAGTGGTTTGAAAAAGCCCCCTTTCCCCAATTAGGATTCTAGTGAGAGCAATGTGCTATTAGTGTCTTTCATGTGCAGATGATTGAATCATTGCAACAAGTTTTCTCCTTCATTGTTTTCATAGGTAATCTTTTTGTGGTAAAGTTAGATGAGCACATGGTCTAGGTTGCAGTGGCAAATCATCTTCCTTGTAGAAGAGATCACCTTTTGATTTACTTGAACCTTTTTATGCAGAACTGTTTCAGTTTTATACTTCCTGCATGTTAAATGTGGGTTTTTTCACTTTATTTATTTATTTTTTAAAATAAGCTTTTAAAATTGTACCACTACTGAAAACTTCAGCTGGGTCTCATTCTTAAGTTGTTCATGACACTACGTATGTTACTAAATATTTTTTGACTTACAGATTATAGTAATGAACTAAAAAAAAATTGGACTAACATCTATCTGATTATTTTTTTTAAATTGCTCTGACTTTGCAGTAGGGAAATGTTTATTACTCTGATATATTTTAATGTCTTTCTATTCTAGCAATGTGCCACCAGATGGGACCTCTCATAGATGAAAAATTGGAGGATATAGACAGGTAAAAAAAACTGTCATGTGTTTTGACCCAAATTAAAATTAATTCTTAGAAATACCAGAGTTGTTACTTGATAATATCCTAATTTCTTTGAATACTGGCAAAGAAAATAGGTGTATTTTTTAGTAGTTTCTCTGAGATGAGGTCTGAAGATTCTTTTCCCGTAGTCACATAATAATTAATAGTGGTGTACCATTTGACTCTCTGGCACTTGTCAGGCATCACTTCACAGTAAGAATATGTTACTTAACACACCTCATGAAATTTCTCTGTATTGTCTGTCCTGTACTAAAATTATCTATATTGTAGAATGAACTGTAAAATATATTTTCTAGGAAACATTCAGAACTTTCTGAGCTCAATGTTAAAGCAATGGAGGCTCTTTCTTTGTATAACAAATTGATGAATGAGGACCCAATGTATTCCATGTATGCAAAACTACAAAACCAGCAGTATTACATGCAGTCATCTGGTGTTTCTGGCTCTCAGGTATGGATGTAACCTTTAAAAGCCATTGACCTTAACAAGTTCACACTGATTGAGCAGTGTTTTCTCTCAGTTTTTTGCACAGTATGTAATAAAAATAAAAATAAAAATGTTTGTTTTCAGCTACAAGCTTTGGATACTCTCCTTTTGCAGCTTCTAACACTTTTAGGTTTTTTCTGTTCAGTTCCTTTTGATGAAGGAAAAAGCCCATCCTGGGCTTTAAGTTGCACATAAAATTAAAAAGTAAAACTGCCAGGGCTTTGTATAGTGGGTCAAAGAAAATAAACAACCAAAGGAATAAAATGTCTCCCCTATCTACTCATAGATAAGTCAATGTAAATATGCTGCTATGAAAGAATCACCATCTTTAACTTCAGTAATTTAAACGCTAAATGCTCTTCACTGATACTTAAAAAAAAAAAAAAACCAACTAAAAGATTTGAGAGGATGTCTTTAAGTTCTAAAGTGAAATATTAAATAGCAAATTTTCTTGTATTTTAATTCTAATATTGCTTTATTTAACTTCCTAGGTTTATCCGGGGCAAACTCAAGGTAATGCGTATTTGGTGGCTGGGAGTGCACAGATGGGCCATATTCAAGGTTACAATCTTCCTCCAGAACAGCTCCCTTCTCTCAGCCAAGGCACAGTTACTCCATCTGCCAGCTCAGTACTGCCTGGTCAGCCTGCACAGACATCTTACACAAAGTAATTTTAAATATTTTTCTATTCAAGTTTAAATCAATTTAAACAGAAAGGAATACAGATAATATTTAAAGGAGACTATTTTTTAAATTACGGAAGTATAATTATAAACACAACCGAAAGATACTTTAGTGCTATCTTTTCCAGAGTGCTTTTTATTGGTGTCATGTATTTGGTAAAAATTCCTGACAAATTTCTAATTTTTATAATTTTATCTGGTCTTTAATTTTCTATATACAAAATATGTAATTTATATAGGTCTATGCTTTTTGTATAAAAAATAGAGAAAATTATACAGACATGGTTTAGTGGTAGTAGTAGTAGTAACTTCTAATATACTTTTAATGATGATTATCTGCTGCTCTGCCTGGCTCTGCATAATTTCTGAGAGTGTATATTCTATTGTTCCTTTGTCAAATATCTTACCACAGAAGAATGAGGAGAATCCTGCTCATTTTGGGAAAGAAGTGAATGGGCTCTGAATACTTACTAAAGCTTATGCAGCTTATACAGAGGCTTTCTACATTGGGTAGATGGGCAAAGATGCTAAGTTTTGGTTAAGCTACCTGTGTTATGAAAAAGTTTGTGGGTTTTTGTTAGTTGGTTTTTGTTTGTTTGTTTGGGTTTTTTGGTTTTGTTTACTCTCTGTGGAAAGTAATTTTATTCTAAAAAGTTGGGAGAGACATCCATCTTGAGTCATTAATGTATTTTTTAGTCTTTGTCCCCAAAGTTACTTACTTGGGATGATAAAACGAGTTTCTGCATATTCACCTGACTTGTTTTGCTTTTTAAAACCGTTTGTTGGGTTTTCGTTTTTATCGTGAACAGAATGGAAGATAGATGGTATTCCGTGTTGCACTTTAAAATAAAACAGAAGTACAGATTCATGGTCTAATTTTAAATCCATGGGAGGTGTCTATTGTATGTTTAAATCTGAGGAGTGTGTTTGAGTTTTAATGGGAATACTCATTGGCTACAGTTTTAAATATGCAATGTGTCCAGAGTTAGAAGACTTTTGTGTGTATAAATAGGACAACTGAAGAAGCAATAAAGTTTTGCTGTTCTTTTGGTAAATTGTTAATTCAACTTTAAACATTTTTTTCTCTTTTTTTTTCAGTGCAATGGTTGGTTCTGTTGCTGGAAGTACCTACTCTAACCAGGCTTCAGTGTATAGTCCACCACCTGGTACTGTTGATGTTGCTGCTTATCAGAATGCTGGAACTAATATGTCCCAGGTGCCAAACTATAACTTAGCACCTACAGCTTTGCCACAGACAGCAGCCAGTCAGCAAGCACCTCCACAACAGCCACAGCCTCCACCACCTCAACAGCCACAGCATAGTTACTCACAGAAGGCTCTGCTATAGGATCCAGAACTTCTGATTCCTAATCTTCTTTAACCTCTGCTAAAGGCAGTTGGCGATTCTATGAGTTTCTTCATTTAATCTCTTAAACTTTGTTTATCCTCAGCTTAATAAGAATCTCTCTTGGTGAACAAGTTCAATTTGCACTGACTTTTTAGGGTTGTTTTTTTTAATTTTGCGGAGGAACTGATATATTTAGGAAATTTAATTCCTTTTAAAATGCCTAAAAATTGGTACAAGATTATTTATGTATGGTTAAATTGGCTAGTTTGTGAAAACTCAACCATTGCAAACTTTTGTGGCATATATGTTATGTACATATAGTGTGTGATTGCAGTAGTGCCCATTTCGTATAACTATGGTGGTCATGTGAATATATTTAACACAACGTTTAAAAATAATTTGCTTTACTATTTTATTTTAATCATGAACTGACAACCATATTTCATAGTTTTGTCTCGTTTTAAGACAGATGCAATGTCTTTTTCCAATGCAGGAAAAATAGTAATTCTGCATATCATGGTTGCAATTACAAGCTAAGGTCTGTATGTGAATTTATAAACTTAGCTAAGTTTCACTACTTCTTGAATTGAACACGAGTGTATCCTGACTATTAGATAGCTTATCTACCAAAGTAAACTTGTTAACTAGTAAATTATTTGGGGGGATAACAGCAAATTATGATTCTGCTTCAGACATAACTAATAACTTAAAACTACTATTCAGAGGCTGCTAAACATATCATGGGACCATGAAACAGATCAGGATCTTGCATTTATCATGAGAATAATCATGTTATTTATTTTTCCAAGTCGTTTTTTAAAATGAGAACCAGAACTGTGTTCTATGTGTGTTGGTAGAGATTACACCAAAGACAGAGGAATTGATTTGAGAGAGAAACAATGGAGTTTTAAACTGGAACACACAACATGAATTACACTATTTTATTCAAGTCTTCTTAATTAGAACATGGAGAATTATGGACATGTAAATCACTTTGCTGAACAAACCTTCAGGGCTTCGTTTTATCTCTTGTGGCCTTGCTTAGCAATTTGTTCTGTTTACTGTTCTAACACAAACTCTTCTGCCTTAAATGTCTGTTTCAATTTCCAATTGTACCATTTGAGTTTATTAGCCCTTCTATGGTTTGAATAGTTTATGAGGCATCTCATTTAAATCCACTTTTAGGTTGCTTTAAATTCTCTTCTGCAGCAACATGCATTAGCCTGTTTTAAGCCCTTGTGTTACTCAGTAACTTAGCCACATGTCTCTGTAAAACATGATGTTTTCTTTCTGTGGATGTGCTGCAAAAGAAACACGGTAATGGAAGGCAGCATTTCAGGTGTGCTTGAGCAGAATTTCTTGTACAAAGACTGTTGTTTGCATTTGTATTCCACCTGGTAATGCATCCTGGTTTCATCTTTTCCAGCAACTCTAATTCCACTAGAGCAATACTGGGTGGCTTCAACATCAGATCTGTTTTCAGTCTTGTGTGTATGTCAGAAGTTGTTTGTTTTGTGTACTATATTTTAGTGTGAATTAAATGTTGCAATTGTACATTCTACTATAAAATGAGCTCTGTTATCCCATATACTCCTGCATCTCTTCACAGTTACCTACATGCCTGTGTTTCACTATTTTAATTGACATCAGTGTTTTGCCAGATACTTTCAGCTGACTGCTTTGCATAACTTCTGACTGGGGTGGTTACAAAATATGCCCATGGTTGATCTGTTCCAGTTGGGGATGTTCTGGCCAGCTGGTTGATCTAATGCCAGTATTTTCACATATTTGTTTTCTCTAAAATTTTTAAGCATCCTTGCAAACTCTCATTAATTATTGCAGTACTTGGTGTCATCGCAAAAGCCTGTGGAATTTGAAAGGAAATACTAAAGAAAAAATAATAATCCGACATACTGTGTCATAGATAACTTTTTATGGATTGAAGAAGTGATGTCTTTAGAAGGGACTGTTAGTATAATTTAGATAGTGTTCTCTGTATGCATTAGGTATCTTATTCTAAAATCAGATATACAATGTGTATAGAAATGTATAATTTATACACTAAAGTGAAAATAATTTTTTATTCCATAGTTCTTAGTCCCTGATTCAAGGCGAAACTTGAAGCATCAAGATAGTCTTGCTGATATTGACTGTTGTGTTCTTAGGTTTTCACATGTTGTGTCACATGTTCCCTAATAAGGGCCTGTGGAACTTCTGTACAGGAATGACCCAGAAAAACACATTTTGTTAGTAATTTGTCATTGTTTTTAAATTTTTAAAAGTCTTTTCTTGATATACAGAAATGCTAGTTCTTGGTTTCTCATTTGAACAATGAAACCTTATGTGTATCGTACTTTTTCTGCTCTCCAACTTGCTTATTTTGGCCATTCATCCATTTTTATGAAAATTTAAATCACCTTCCATTTATGTTCATAATGAGCAAAAAAACCACTTGCTAAAGTTCAGTGCCCCTCTAAATTCAATATAACGAAAGTTGTGAAAAAAGCTGGACACTTTCTATTTTCCTTCATAACTTTATTATAGTCACTGCTCTAAGGTATCTCCTGTACCAGACTGGGAATTTTAGTTGAATTTAATTGGAATTCATTGTCTACAACTGGTGGAGTAGGTCACTATAAATTTTAGGTTCTGAGTCTAAGTGTTTCTGTCACAACCTACATTTTCCATTTCATGTGCGGTTTTCAGATTAAATTGAATTTGGAGCTGTATTATCTCATGTTGGTTTTTCTTATCAGAAAATACCTTCCTACTCGGTTGTGCCCTGTATGCTCGATACTCTGAAGTGATGCCTTCTCCTACTTTGCTAGATGCTGTCATTGCATGAATTCCTTCAGCCATCCTCTCATATTGTCTCTGATACTTTAGAAATTATACTTCAGTTCACCTCCTCCTGCTGATTTGGTATCATGAACCTGGAGATGCCATTGCTGGTGCTTCTCTGCCATGATTTATTCTCAGATTCCTTGTTTATGCATTGTTTGGACCAAGTTAATTTATGTTCTACCTTACTGTGGTATTGAACACTGAAATGTTAATGAACAGGGGAAAGTCCGCATACAGCTACTGTGGGGGAAAGCTTTTTAGCAATTAAATAACGTGTCAGAATGTAAACTGTTTGAAAGTAAGGAATCTTTGGAAAAGTTATTCATGTTCCAATAGAAGAATGTTTCTTTACATGTAAATTGTTGATTTAAGGCTAAAATATGTTCAAGATATTTTATATAATCCTTTTTTACTTAACCATTTCATTAAGGAATACAAAAATGCTAATTAACTTCAGAAAGGGTATTTCAGTGGCTTGGTTAGCATGAACTGGAGTAAACTCTGGAAAGTGCCTTCTGTGCATTTCACTTCTATAAGCAAAATTTTTTTAGCCATGTGTATCATCTCAATTTATGTGGGCATAATAAAGGTGTCAAGATTTACTGTAAAACATCCCAGGAAAATTACTGCGGCAGTATATTAAAATTTTCTGTACTGATGTCATGGCAGTGTGTTCCAGAGTATGCAGCTGTAGGAACAGTCACAACGTTTTTGCCCACCTCTGTTTGGTAACTGGTGCTGTGTAGATGTGTCTGTAACGTCACTGGCCAAACCACATAGAGACAGCAGTAAAAAGGAGCAAAACATAACAATTCCTGCATGCTTCTTAACAGGTGTGGAGCAGCACACTGCCCTCATGGTACAGTTACTGTTCATGAATTTTCGGGCAGGGGGAACTGAAATAAATTTGAACTTGAGAAAATTCTGCCAGATTGCAAATGGTTAAATGTAACAGAGATAGATTTGCTTTTACCCCTGTACATATTTTGCTGATTGAATCTAGGCTGCTACTATAGTTCTCTGATTTCATCTAGATGGCAGGAACATCAGATTTACACTGGAGAACTGCTTAATACCTCATTCTCCAATTTTTTTAGTATTTTCTCTAATATCACTTACTTTATTTTTCACTCATACTTCAAAGATATCTGTGCAGTCTTTATATACAAAGGTCTTACCTTATTCCTTCTCTGCTGGGATTCACAGACAGAATGAAAAAAGACATCTCTAGTTAGAGCAGCTACACTGGCACTTTGAATTACACAACTGCACCTTCCTTTAGAGAACATGTAAGTATCTCTTTTGAAGAACAAGGGAACATAATTTTTCCGGTTAAAAACTGGAAGGAGATATTTTAAAAGAAAAAAGTAGAATAAAGGTTACAAAAAAACCTCCATTGCCAACAGCAGGCAGAATCATTTTTTACTCTGTTCAGTCTTAGTAGAGCTGATCGACTCCACACTACAGCTACTCCTTTCTCATTTTCAGCTGCAGTGAAGAATATTGACCTTCATACATACACTGTCCAACACCATAGGAAAACATGGAGAAGGCCTTGACATTTGAACTTTTTGCTTCAATATGTAAAAAACACTATGTACATTTTTGAAGCCTTGTTTCTTAAATTAGAATGGTTGTGTTTAAAAACATTCCATTTGCTACTATGTAAATTGCAGATCTAAAGTTCCCTTTTCATGCTGCTGCCTTGGCAAAAAGGTGGTAGGAGTTTTTGTTCTATCCTGCATGTTCTTCTGGAATCCAAAAAATTTTTGTCTTTGTCATGAAAAAGAAAAACCTGCTGCAGTCTGCTTTGGTTTTAATAAAGTGTACACAGTAGCAAAGTGCATTTTTGTTTGGCTTTGTTTGTTTTGATGCTCCCTTTGATGTTGGCATATGTATATATTTAGATATACTGCACTGTTGTACAAGAATTGTTTTAGTAAATAACACTATTTGTAAAAACTGTTAATTGTTTTTGGTATGAATGCAAAATATTAAAGTTGGAGTATTTAGTTCATTATGTTGCAAAGTCGATTTATAAATTTTATGGAAGAATAATCTGGAGAGGACTTCTTTGCTGGAAGGACTTAGAGATACAATAAGCAAGGTCTGCCAGAAGTGCTTAAATCAAATTTTCTGATTTCATTTGGGGTGGAGGTGGGGTTTGGTTGTTCTGGTTGGGAGGGATTTGTGGTTTTTTGGTTTTGTTTGATGCTTACACATAAATTACATTATTTTTTATAAAAATCTGTCATTTCCTTCTGCTAAACCAAATTAATACATTGTAAATCTTATTTCAAGTATGCTGCATGTCCTCTATCTTTTGCTAAATACAGAATGAATATTTTCGGGGAATTTTAAAGAACAAATGGAAACAACTGTGTCTGTACTGTGTAATGTATATATTCGGTTACAGATGAATAAGCATGGTAGCTTGACAGTTAATTTACACAGTCATTTGACAGTTAATTCCATTTCTGATGACAGCAATACAAAGTAGTGTAGAACCTGGTGGTTTGATTGATGTGAAATGAGTTGAAGATCAGGCTAAAACCTGGTTTATGAATCTTAAAATGCTGTCAGAATTGAAACTTAATAGAATTGACGGCTGTATGCTGTGTTCTTAAAACAACATAATGCATAAATTTCTTGCGTAAACCAATGTAGACACCATGGGACTTTGGGAGCAGTGGGCAGCAGTATCTGTTTGGCCTGGTCTTCCGGTCTTCCTAAAAATGTGAGCTAAACCCCTTAGGACAATAGGTTGTGTGGACTGTGGGTTAGCTCAGTAGGGTAATTTGTGTCTTTCAAGAGGATATCTATTCATTTGACAGAATTAAAAGTTCTGCAGATTGTGTAGAAATTAAACTTGTTCTGTTTTGGAGCAGGGAGCGGGAATTAATACTGAGTTTGCTTTACTGCCTGTCTCTTTTAGATGGAAAGCACTTCTGTTGAAATGCCTATGATGAAAATGCAGTTTGGTTTTTTTCTGGTATTTAAAGTTTATTGTAAAATCTGTTGCCATGAATCTGGGCAAGAGGTAATATAAACATCAGTCTGTATTTAAAGGGGTGAAACCAACTCTTTTAAACTTTTGAAGAACTGGTTCATATATAATCTCTCTTCATACCACTCACTTCATGTCACATTTATGAAGCTGGAAATCTTAATGAATTTTCTTACTATTGTAGCTGGTTTTTGAAATCTTACTCTACTCTGTTGCAGGATAAAGATTTTTCTCTCTCACAGTATTTGTAAATTTAAATTTCTATATTATTTTCAGTCAAGTGTGGTTTTGTTGATATAGATTGTGATCTATGTTTTAAGTGAGAAATGAGAATTAAGCCATTATGAGAGAACTTGTGGGAGAACTTCCACTGGTTAAGGCTGATTTGCATTTTTAAAAATTCACAGCAACCCTGGGAGTGTACATGGGCAACATGTGGTAATGCAGATAATCATATAGGGCTAAAAAAGGCAAATATGTGTTTTGAGTTACAGGTTTAGAGCATCTTTAGCATACAATCTTCTGATATGAATTATAAGGAACGTGGTCATTGTTGCACCCAATATTTTGCTTTGACTTTGCTTAACCCTGTTAAGCACGGGCTTTGAGTCCTTACACATGCACCTTTGATTGCTAACAAACAGTGCAGCTTGGTGCACTATTCTCATGTTCCCAGGCTGGGTGACATTTACCACCTTAGCAGTGGTGCTTCGGACCCTTGTAGATGTGCGGGATCCAGCAGGAACGTGGGGGTGATTGGTAGAACCTGTCATCAGTGGGACACTGCTCAGTAGCACAAACTCTTTGGTCAGTGTCTCTGTTTACCACTTTCTGGCTACAGGAAGCACACATATCAAGGAATGGAACCCTTCAATATATACATACCCGCACCACTGAATTTTATACTATGACAGTTTTGAAGCTTGAGTTACTAATCAGGCTCTGACTGCTACTGAAATCACACTGCAATCTATTTCTAGGCAGTTGTGATGGCTCGCTCCTGTTGACTCATGCATCCTCAGGTATTTGTGGATTATGCAGATGTGTTTTATTTTGCAGTCTATGTGTCAGACTGTCCCAATTTACTGTGCTTCTCAAAGGAGTGTGAATATTTAGATCCCTTGGTTTTAATGGCTTTTAGACTTTTGAAAATTTCCCCAAATTAGTCTTTTTCTTTGTCTGGTGAAATACTGTCATAGCTAATGCTGAAGAATGGTTAGGCAAATCCTTCAGCAGAAATCATGTGGCCTGATGAATATAGGTAATACAATGATTTTCATAAAAATATGTTGGTTTACATAAGAACAAATGGAAGTCTTGTCTCAGCAAATGGCAGACAAGTCATGGTTCTCTAAACCTGAGTTTGAACACAGGGTCAGCACCAAGCACCTCACTGAAATGTGCTATTGAAACTTTCGAATAAGTTGGTTGGGTTTTTTTTCAGAGAAATCATGGGTGGTGTCTAAAAGACTCTTGTTAGGGGTGTGTTTGTTCAGAGAACTCTTTCCTCCTGGTGGGGTGAGGCAAAACAAATAGTGAATCATTTTTTGCTTTATTCAAGTCCACCATCTCACTTTGTAGCTGGTTTCTGGCAGCTTCTGTGGAATCATGAAGAATTATCTGATTGTGTGGCTAATGACACTCCACTATATCCACTAGGATATAGCATTAGTAATTTTTAAAGCTCTTCCTGCTCACTTACCTGTAAAGTAGGTGATTTTAATTTAGTAGTTTATTTCAGTAAACTTGTCCTCTCAAAACAGACATGCATTCTACTCTTGAGCACTTCTCATCTTCCGGATAATCAAGGCTTGCTGTAAATGCTGGCTGTTCCTTCCGAGGTTTCAGAGTCCCACTGATCACTTCAGGGGCCAGCTATTTGTCCTAGTTGCTCAGACCAGTTCCTAATTGCCTCTTCCAAAAGCTAGACTCCTTGAGTTTGTCCATCCCCTAGGCTCAAATTGACACCAGCTTTGTTCCTAAGCTTTCTTTATTCAAGACAGACAATAGTAGCATGAAATAATTTTGTATATCTGTGAACAGCACTGAGCTGAGCAGCATTCAGTGGGATCCTGTACTGCAGGAGCAGTGCAGAGTCCAAATCCCAGCTCTCCTGTATATGTACTCAATCAGTTCCATGTAGCACATATATTTCCTATATTATCCCCTTTCATATGCTTTCTCATACTTGATCCTTATAGCAAGCACACACAGAAATACTAATGATTAATCATAAATCTAATTATTTTCCTATATACACATACATGCAACCTTTCTCCCTCTCTCTCTCTCTCTCTTTCTGGATGTCTCCAGTCTGCAGATTGTCCTTCTACATAATGCAAGTGTCTTATGGAGCCTTTTATCTTGTTTTCTGAAATGCAGTCAGTCCTGATCTTTAACCTCTCAAGTACTATATCCCTCGTCACTGCTTCAGTCACACAATTGCTATAACTGAGCTTTGTATTTTTCAAGTTTCCGCAATATCCCTTTGGCCTATCAGGTATTCTTTACGCAGCACTTTGCCATTAACTTTGGATCATTGCTTTCTTATTCACTTTATTTTCTCTTTGTCAGTTTCACCAAGGGAATTGGCCAGATTTCAACCCAGGAAAAAAGCACCTCTGTTCTCAGGATCCAAAGTTTGGTTCCAAGTTGTTTAGTGATACATGCTGATACATCCATCCTACTTGCTAATTTTATTCATTGCAGGATTCAGAAACACAGTTACTCTAATACGTGTGGCAAGTTCATGATAAAATTTTACGAGTAGTTTGCCATACACTGTGTGTTGCTTTTAACATTCACAGAAACATAGAATGGTCTGGGTTGGAAGACCATTGCAATCCTTAAGATTATCTAGTTCCAAACCCCCTGTAACGGACAGGGACGCTTTCCACTTCCTCAGAACCACATTCAACCTGGCATTGAACACTTCCAGGGATGGGGCATCCACAACTTCCCTGGACAATCTGTTCTTAACTATTGTTAAGAACTGTTGTTAGTACATTGCAATAAAGTTTCACATGTAGGCAGCAGTCAGGTAAAAACAGTGGTGACCTCCTGCCTATGCAATTTTATTTTTATAATGTTCTACTGCTGTATTAAGGAATATGATCTCCTGGCTCATCACCGTCAGACCAGTTCTTATCAGCAATCCTTTTGCACGTTCCACAACAGTAAATTCTGTAGGCTGAAAAATTTTTCTTACCAACAAAGTCAGAAAAGTCTCCCTTTCGTGATTCCCTCTTAAGCCCTAGGTGATCTTTCAGGACAGCTGTAACACTGTCTACATATTCACAGAATATTTAAGCCTGCCTTGTGCACTGAGTTTACTGGAATATCAAAATTGTCTGGTTTTTCTATTTCCACTGGGGTTACAAAGTTCTGGATTGTCCTTTTTAAAATAAAGGACTTGGCCCCTGAGGTACAATAGTCTTGGGTTAATTTATACTAAGAATAATAATCAGTTCTGCATAAGATCAGTATCTGCAGCACAAGCCTAAAGATATTGTATTTCATTTGAGAAAGCTGGTAAGAGAGGATTTTTGCCTTCTTTGATAGGAGAATGCTGTATTCAGGTATTGATAAAGATGTCACCTTCTAGAATATACTTTGCATGGGTAGTAATCTTTCCCTCACTGATTTTTCATTCTTTCAGTGATTGTGCCTGCCAATGCAAAACTGTAAGGGATGTTGGGCTGTTAAGTGGATCTTGACTGCAGATTCAGTCTGTCATAATTACCCAGAAATACTTTGTCTGAATTTCTCAGCTAAACCAGACTTGACAAGCTATCCATAGCTTGTTACAGGTATTCAGTCTGTTTTATTAGTAATACTTGTTTGTCTTGCAGAGACAAACAGAAGAGGCAGGTATCTCTGGCAAAACATGGAGTACAGTAGTCAATATTTTTGTGTAATGTTCTACTTTGGAATAGCAATGACAAGAAAGAGATCATCATGAAATGTTTTTAATCCCTATTCTTAGTGCTTTACTGCCAAATAAGGCTTCACTTTGAGCATAGCAGGTGGGGCAGGGTCTCAAGGAATTGAGAAAGGTGGAGAGATTGAAAGAAAAAAAGCAAGTGAGAACTTGAGGTGAATAATGTAATTATGAGAGACAAAGAAGGAAGGAGACTTTGTGCAAATAAATGACTCTTCAATAATAAAGCTTTGTTTCTAGGAGGACATACATGTTCTGTATAGAGGGGATTCATCCATAGAAACCCTCAAATTCTGTAAAATCAAGTATTTTAAGTCTGTATCAAAAGTAATCTCTTTATGCTATAAAAGATGTAAAGTAAACCAGGGGTTTGAATGAAATCAGAGTTATGACATGTTCTGTAATATCAAGAGATTTACAGAAGTTTTCTGCTTTGGGTGCTGTAGTTAAATATTCCACCCAGGAGAATTATTAAAACAAACACAATTTAAGGATGTATAAGGCAAGCTTTTTCAGACCGTGTTCTGACTCCTATGGCACGTGGTATCTTGAGCACTTAATGGTCACCTTCAGTTGCTTACATTTGCACTGATTAGTTTGTAGGGGGAATCAGGTTATAAGATTTATGAAGCTCTTCAGCTTTCTTTCCCCCCTATACCTCTGTTTGCTGTTTGCCACTTGGGTCTCAGCTTTAAAAGTGTAAAGGAAGCACGGGATGTATATGTGGAGCATGGTTTACTATATCCTGCTTTGCTGCCTGTGTGACATTTGCTGATTTGGTTTCCTGTGAAAACTGATGGATCAGCTCACTTCTGGTCATAGATAAGAGGCAGGAAGAGCTGCCAGGACTCCCAAGAAGAATAGTCCATTAAAATCCTGCATGCAGAACAGAGCTGAAGTTGAGTATTTTTATTTTAGGAAGAAAAAGCAAATGTCATGTTTTGATACTGCAGAAGGAAACTGTTCTCAGAAATACAGATATTTTGAGTTGTTCATGATTTCAAACCCATTACTCTACAGAAAGCTTAGATAAGTTGACAGTGTCAGAATGAAACACAGAGAAGATGAAGCTGTTGTCTCGTTGGTGTCTGGGTTGCTTGGCAGGCTGCCACAGTGGGGCTGCCTGAGCAGCTACACGCTGTACTGGGGGAAATAACAAATGGCATAGTTGCTGCTGTACCTTCAGAAACAGACTCTAAGGTTCTCTTGTACTGAACTGAATGCTGCACATATCTGATTCCTGGGATTGCTGGTGGAGGTAACATAACTTGGCATAGCTAGCTACTAGTCAGCGAAAAATCAATTTGTTTTATCTAAGGAATCTCATAGCGCTTGAAATAACAAAAGTCATTTGAAATATTTAAAAGCTTCTTATATGAAATATAAGATGTGGAGATGGAAAATTGTAGAAAAGATATTGACAAAATAAGTCTCAAAAAAAGGCAGATACCTACCCTAATACCAAACTATTCTTAACCTATCAGAGTAATTATTTCCATTTGATTTTTTTCCTTATTTAATTGCCATTTAATCAGTCTTGCAACTTCACATTCAGGATTAAACTAGCATCTAGGTTTCATATTTTTAAGGTTATTAGTATGCCTGACTCCCACTGAAAAGAGGCATCAAATAAATCAGCCACAACTATGGCTAATCTCTTGCTGCTAGCCAAGGCAATCCCAAACTCTCTCCGGTTTGAGATTATTATCCCTTTCCTCTAGGTATCTTTTATAGGACATTCTTTCCCACTAGTGTTTTGAGGTTCTAATTTGTTCAGGTTTTGGTTTGGTTTTACTTTTTTTTTTTTTTTTACTTTGACTTACACAAGAAATGTTCATCTATGGAAATACCAACAAAAGCTGGAGTTCAGGGCACCCATAGACAGCCTGTACCTGTATGAAAACAGGAGATGAAGCTCTCCTGGTAGCAGGACTGCTGCTGTCTAGTCAGGGAGGAGGTATAGGACTATTTTGTAGGAGAGATGTGGAGAGTATATGAGGCTCCTCAGCCTGTAGTGCTGTCAATATCCACGTGTGAGGGCTGATCCCCACTGCTGGTGCAAAAAAGGGATGTAATAATCACAGAAAATACTGTGGAAGTACTGCACCCTGAATAGTTTTATTGGACAGGACATTTTTCAACTAGGACCCAGGTGCTGCTGCCTTCTGTTCTGGTTTTTGATGTGGTTTCCAGGCCCACCTGGCTCCCTGCTCTTCTGAGGAAAGCTCTCATGATTGCACTTAGTCACTCCATCTGCAAACAAGTTTTATCATGATGTAACTGTTTCACCTACGAGTTGCCATTGTCTTGCAAGGATTAAAAGACCTGCTCAGGACGCTACATCAGCATGTCTTAAACTAGAGAAATGAGGCACAGGTGACTGTGCCACGTACCATGAACACACAGAAAAATGGAATCTGAGTCACTTAATCAGCTGCTTCTGGCCTGAGTCATTTCAGTACTGGTTCATCCAGAACTTTTGAGGTGGCAGGTTCTTCGGGGTGGTGTAGAGCTGTTCATGTATTTAACACGTTGCTACATTTTTCATTAACTTTGGAGCTCTTGTCAAACTTTTTAAAATTCAAGTCAAGGCAGTTGAATTTCACAGAAATTATTATCGACAGACTTAGACTCACCCCTTCTACTTTATCAAAACTTCATAAGGGGAAGAGGGCAATTTAAACTTCCGTTTTCTCTTTATCATTGTCCCACTAAGGCCTTGTGCAGGAGACATTGCATCAAGAAGAGGTGGTGAACTCCGTATCTCTTGGAGCCATGCTGACCTGAAGTTCAGATTCAGATGAGCAGATGGAGGAAAAAGTGAAAAGGCTCATTATTGCAACTCCAGCAGGCTCCTTAGATCCAGGGAAGGATTAAGTCCGAAAATATGTTTTACACCAGTCCCATCTTTGTGTTTCAGCACGTGCAAAGGCAACACCTCAGCACTCAGCACTACCCCAGCTCCGCCTCACCCCCAGCAGGTCTGCTCCCTCTATCAGAGCTGCTCCCACACACAGGGTAGCACCAGCCTCCCTCCCTCTACCCCTGCCTCACAGGGCACCCTCCTTCACACATATCCCTTTAGGTTATAATCCATAAATTTGTTACGTGGCCTTTATTTCACTGGAAGTAGGCTGGGGGGGAGAACAGTTTTGAGATTGTCTCAGCTACTTTTTGTCTCATAAATTTCAGTATACTGAGTACTCAATATACATTTCACCCTATATGCTTCTCTAGTAAGTGGAGGCAGGTAGTAACGATGTCATTCTAAGGGTGAGTGAAACATGGGATCACGAGGCTGGGTACCTGGAACCGGCTTTATGCTCAGCCGTGGGTGTTCATGGGGGCTGGCGATGTTGCTGGGTGACACTGCAGGGACAGGACTCGTGCTGCAGCTCTGAAATGCACTTTGGGAGGCATCCCTGGCTCTGCACGTGCCCAGGCCCAACGCAGCCTGCTGTGCTCTGAGGAGTCACCCCTGCTTGTGAAGCCAACATGACAATCACACTTCAGACAAACCCGATGAGCCTCATCTGAATGCATAAACAGTTTTGGACTAGACAAAATTACATTATTTTGTGACTAAACAATGTCAAATAAAAACATCATTGTCAGTCTTGGTCATAGGAGAGGCAATCCCAGCTTGTTTATGAGCAGAACAGAAGGTGAGCTGTAGTGGGACAGGGGCCATCTCATGGTGCTGGAACTGGCCTAAAGGGAAGTCACTGAGTGGGATGCTCAGTCTGTTCTGACACAAGACAGCACATGGGCGTATAAACTCTATCCTGTTCTGCAGGAAATATCACCAAAATAAAAATCCTGTTGTTGGAATTAGAATGAAATGTAAACATGATCTGTGAAATAAAATTTAATTTGCCCCCCTACTATAGTAAACTTCCATAATGTGTACTCAGTGACTGTAGTTTACATAATACTTCATAATACTTTGGTCTTTGCTAAATTCCTGAAAAAAAGTATTTTTAAATTCTTCAAAAAATGATTAAAAATGCAGACAGCATACACTTACAGAATTCTTGCATCAGACAGAAGGTTTGAGCATTAAATCATATATGAAACTGCAGTTCTCAGTGCCTTTAATGAAATTAGGTAGATTTCCATTCAAAAATGTAATATTCTGCCTATGGGTAAAGCCTATACCATGGGTAACATTCTCTCGTGGCTGCCGGCCGCCCGGTAGCCAAGCAGACGACAAATGTGACAACGTCTCCGGCTGAAGCGGGACAAGAGCCAACCCCTTGACTGCGGTTGGGGCGCTTGCAGAGGCTTCCCCGAAGGCAGGCTGCAGCAAGGCTGTTGTTGGGATGCGAGGAGGACAGCGAAGGAAGGACTCCGGTTTGGCGTTCACAGTCTGACTTTATTACCCGTAACGTGGGCTCAAGCTGAAGGGAGAAGCACCGCACGAGAGCCCAGAACTCTCTGTGCACGGCTTTTTGAACTGGGTAGGAAAGGGGCGGATCCGGGGTGACAAACCAATGGGAGAACAGGGAGGTAACGAGGGTTAACAAATCAGGGAAGAGTTGGGGAGGAACTTACAGATACAAACCAATCATGAACTGAGTAACAAGGAACTTTCTGGGGGGAAAGGAGGGGATTTATATGAATAAACCAATCACAGGTTGAGGAACAAAGAACCCAGTGGGAAGTGGTTTTAGCTCTCAGTCCCGCCCCCAGACCCGCCTTCGGGGTCGGAGTCTTGGGCGGGGAAATCCACCCACTGGATGTCGCCCGGCCCACCAGTGGGCTGGACCACCGCAACAACATTCCATACATTTGGGGCTAGCAATAATTTGTAAAAGTTATCTGACTGACATTAGGGATACTATAATCGGTTTTTAAAATACATGCTTTTTAAAATTCATATTATTGTTTAATGTCATAGTTCTTTGGGAAATTGCAGTGAAACTTGTTTCCCTTCTCTTACGTCATGTGTGTGGTATCTTTCTACTGTAACCATCATGAATGAGTATTCAGGATGGCATACTGGCATACTGATAGTTGTTGTAGACTTTTATTTATAGTACAGGGTACTAAAATATTGCTCAACTGCAGCTCAACAGAAGATTTGCCAAAATAATGATTTAAAGATTTCTCGATATTCACTGAATACTTACAGGGATACCATGCTATTCCTATTCTAGTGAGGCAGGATCAAATCTGTGGTTGAAGAGTGTGATCTATGATTGCACCCAAAATTTGATTATTTGAAGTAAAGTTAAAAAAACTCCAGCCAAAAACCCCATAAGTAATCCTCTTCTCTGCAAACAAAGTCAGCCTAGACTCTCTACCTGACATTTACCCGTCGATCCCTTAACCTCCTTCTTGAAAGTTTCTTCTTAAATGCTTTCTCCTACTGATTTATTTCTGTCCTAAAGGAGGATTGTTCCTGAAGGACCTCTGTGCTCCTGCCATGGCTATATTTTGAGTTAATAATGACAATGGATGTGAAGACTTGTTTCTGAATTAAACTGGATTTTCTTTGGCACATGTATTGTGATATGGCAAGTAGAAAATACAAATCAGCTCTCTATCTTTTCCTGTCATCTGATAATTTTTCCTATCATGTAGTATCTTTTGCCATACATTTCTAAAAATAACTATTTCTCTTCATCCTTTATTAAGCACTGTTTCATATGTTTACTGCCACACGTCTCCTACATCTCCTTTTAACCATGATAAATAACTGGAAATCAACGTACAGCTCAAAGGTAGCAACTGTTATAAGTAGGCTGTGGGATTATATTAAGTGTGTCCTGCTCTACTCCCACTGAGTTCCAAATTTTAGGTATTAGAAATTTTTATTTCACTGGAAGAGTGGTTAGGCACTGGTATAACTTGGCCAAGGAGGTAATGGAGTCACTGCCTCTGGCAGAGTTCAAGACATGTCTGGATGTTGGGGATACGGTTTAGGGGAGATTATAGTGGTGTTACTTTGATTGTTGGACTTGATGGTCTTGAAGGTCTCTTCTAAACTTGATGATTCTCTGTGATTATTATGCTTGGAGAAATCTTAGAGACCACTGGTGTACTCATAAAGTTATGACTGGGATTAAAGGTATGTATTCATTTTGTTAGGAGAAGTAGTCTTATCAAAAGGCTTATTGTACCTAGATAAATAAGAAATGGCAGTCCAGTAACTGTCTCTTGTGTAGATAAGAGATGGGTCCCACTGCTCTGGGTCTGTACAGCTCTTTTGCCATGGAGAGCATTGTAATTAAAGTAAAATTCCCACAGTGTTAGTTAGGAGTGATTTATTAATACAGAATGAGAAAGAAAGTGGAATAGACTGTGAAGATCAACAAATGCTTCCACAGTAGAACTCCCTTTCTGCCTTCAGGCTGCAGGGGATTTGTAGCATGGATTTCATGTAATTAAAAAAAGGTATTTTTAAAAAAGAAATACGTGTAAGGTTTCACAATAAAGGCTGGAGGTGTTATCTTGAGGAAAAAAAAAGCCATTCTGGTTTAATATTTATTCTATCGTACTACTTAGCACAATGATGTCTGTATCCTGTTCAGGAATGCAGGCCCAGGCTCAAGTTAGGTAAGACCAAGCATCAGTGTATGACATCTAAATTGGTCCTCTGTTTATTGCTCCTCCCTTGCTCTGTCCACTGACAGCAAAGGGAGGTTAGGGTGACTCTACTGCTGTTTTAGGGTGTGTAGGGGCTGAATACATTTGTGTATTTAAAGGAATTTTTCTCCTGGTGGGATTTCAAGTAATTACAGAGCAATGAATTTCATTTCTTGGTAGTGTATTAATGCATTATTTTTCCTTTTTTTTCTCACCAGTGGTCACAATTTGTTGTTGGGATAACGGTATTGTCAAACCCAGTGCTGGACTGGGTCCTACTTATGGGTTGTTTTGTTCACTGTTCCTATTAGCTGTGTTGTGTGCTTGCAGAAATCAACAAGACGAGCTTAAGCCTTGCAGAGCAAGAGAGGAGATGAAAAAGTGCTGGAAGTGTTCATAACCCTTCTTTCTACTAGCTCCTGTATGGAGGAAATGTGTCTGATTCAGCTTTAGCTGCGCTTGAAATAAACTGTGGTGGCTGTTGATCCACACCCAGCATTCACAGGTTTGTGTCCTGGCTCTTTTAGTTCATACACAACAGTGCTATAATTTTTCCTCAACTTGATAGATACATTTAGTTTGACTGTCATTGAAAATTCTTTGAGAAAATTCAAGATTTTTCCCAATTTTCTGTGATTTTCCTCTTAGCTTTTAACTCCTTTTGACCTTGAAAGATTCTGGTTTAAATGAACAAAAATTCTCTCATTCCTAAATACTAATTAGAATGTATAGAATGGTAAAGCTCTTGAAATTATCTTAATAAATAATGTTTTAGTGTGTGTCTGTTGTAGTTTGACCCCAGCTGGCAGCTCAACCCCACACAGCTGCTCGCTCACTCTCCTGCAGCAGGATGGGGGAGAGAACAGCAGGGTGAAAATGAGAAAACTTGTGGGTTGAGATAAAGACATTTTAATAGGGAAAGCAAAAAGCTGCATGTACAAAATGAAAAAAGGAAATGTTTCACTACATTCCGGACAGGTGTTCAGCTAATTCCAAAGGAAATCAGGGCCTTAGGAAGACAGACACCATAACTCTGAATGTCCCCCCTCCCTTCTCATTCCCCCAGCTTTTATGGCTGAGCATGACTGAGTGTGGAATATCTCTTTGGTCCACTGGGATCAACTGTCTTGCTCCTGTGCCCTCCCAACTTCTTGCCCACCCTAGCCTGCTCACTGATGGGGTAGCATGAGAAGCAGAAAAGGCTTTCAGGCTGTGCAAAACTGTTCACTAATAACGAAAACATCCCTGTGTTATCAACTCTGTTTTGGTCATAAACCCAAAATATATCACCATCTGAGCTGCTACAAAGAAAATTAACTCCATCCCAGGCAAAACCAGTATAGTGTCTAACTTTAATTATCTCTTTACAACAGTACAATCTTCTAGAAAATCATCCAAATAATCTAGAAAATAATCCACAATCATTCAGTAGTGGGAGAATGTTATTTAAATACTCTAGGATGACTAATGAAATAAAGAAATGGTTTTAGGCTTCCATTGCAGGTAACCCACTGCAGTACCCATGCAAATATTAGTAATGTGTAGATAGCTATTGAATATCATCTGAGAATTAAAGGCTCCCACATGAAACATCAAAAAACATCTTGGATGCAAATGTAAAAGCATGGATTGTAATCCACTTGTTTTTCTTCCACACATGCAATATAGGCATATTATTTTTCAGGTCTGGATATGACTTCATTTAGGACTGAACTTCCCATTTTCCAGTCAGCTGTAAAAGTCAAGCGCCACTGTGGCTTCAGGATTTCAGTGTATTTTGCCAGGAAGAATGACCAGTTGCAAGAACTGGATGTGCCAGAAGAAGAGAAGGTCTGACCTGTCTCAGAGGAATTCAAGCCTTTCTGTTCCATGTAAATGTCAGCTGGCTTCCTACCCACGGGAGAGATGAAAACATATGTCTATCTAGGACATGTACCCTGCCATTAGTTATTTAGCAGATTGAGCTTTTGGTAACTTTTTGCCTACAAATCACTACAGCCTGAGACTTTGCTGAATCCTTTTGTCTCAAAAGAGAAAATCTTTCCCTTTGACTATATCAGATCAGAATATATGAGTTATGTAATTGCATGATGAGAGAGGAAGCCAGGTCCAGATATAATTACTGACGAGTGTGCTGCAGATGAGACATAGAGCACACATCAATAAGCTCATCAAGACCTGTGCTGCTCTAGACAGGGGGTATGTGTAGACATAAGTATACACACATAGACATATATATGTATGTATCACACATGTCTGTGTCAAAATGGCTTTGGACTGGTGGTATCTCCAGTATCCAGTTGGTGTAAGGGACAATGAGAAAAAGACAGTTTTCAGATCAGGAAGGGAGGCTGGAATACTTCTCCCGGAAGCAGGTCTTCTGAAGTCTCCTTTTGGTTGGAAGAGATCTTGGGAAGTCATCTAGCATGACCTCCTCTCTAAAGAAGGGCTCACTTGGCATTTTGTCCAGTTCAGTTTTGAGAAACTCCAAGAACAGCCTAATACAGTTCCTTCTGTCACTTCAGAGTATAGCTCATTCCTGGTACAGCCACTGACAGCCAAAGAGGTATCACTACTCATTTCCTTAATTCCCTTTTTCTGCCTATTTGTGCAACACATACATTCACTTAAGTTACATGCAGCACATAACCATCACGTAACCAGTCTCTACATAACCATGTAAAGACTTTGGTGGCAGTTTTATTTTCTTACATTGAGACTGAACATTGAGACTGAAGTGTCTCCCTTCTCTGTTTATCTTGAGCCAAAAGAATACCACAAATACCCAAAGTTTTAGTGATAGGCTTAGAAATAACAGTGTTCTGTTGGGGCAGCAGCATTGTTCTGAGTCTTCTGACTTGTTTTCCTGGGCTTTTGGGTTTTGCAAATAGTTAGGGAAAAATAAATATCTGCCATACACTACAGCAAGAGATTAAGTTTCCCACATGACAATTCATCAACACAACAATACAGAATATCGCTGATTGTGGCTGAAATACTTCCCACCTCCTGTCCCTGGGCCAGGCTGTTCCTGACCTTCATGTGGTTCTACAGATGTTGAGAGAAATTATGAACCACTTCCTCTTTACTCCGCTCACGTAGCCCCAAGAGGACCCAGCACAGCTGAAGTGCCTGGCTGGAATCCTTTCCAGTACTAAAAGGAATTTCGTTGCCTTCAAACGAGCTTGGTTTTCATCTCTGTTGTTTCTTCCCCTCTTATAATAGTGTCAAAGTACCTTCTTTCTCTGCTCCGCCTCTTTCCATACTAAACTCTTATTGGTGTTTCCCTGTATTGCTGTACTTTACCACCTTCCATCAAGGAGGCTTTTGAAGATTTTTTAAAACTTATCAGGGATTTTCATGTGCATGACAGCACAGGAACAGCTGCTGCACAACAGGCTTCATACACATGGTAGGTTTGATGCTTTGCAGATTCATAGAATATATAGAATCTTAAAGCTGGAAAAGACCTCTAAGATCATTGAATCCTACCGTTAATCCAGCACTTCCAAGCCCACCAATAAATCATGCCTCTAAGTACCACATCTCCACATTTTTAAACACTTCCAGGGACAGTTATTCCACCATTTCCATGGGCAGCCTGTTGCAGTGCTGCCCATAGAAATGGGAAAGAAATTTCGGGAAAGAAATTTTTCCTAATATCCAGTCTAAACCTACCCTGGTGCAACTTCAGGCCACTTCCTCTTGTTCTGTCACTTGTTACCCAGGAGAAGAGACTGATCCCCACCTCACTATGACCTCCTTTCAGGGCGTTGTAGAGAGCAATAAGGTGCCTCCTGAGCCTCATGAATGCCCCATCAAAATACCCAGTAAGGCCCATATGTTACAAAAGCCTCTCTATGTAAAACAATGCTAATACTGATGTTTTCGATCCATTTGGGACTCTTCAGAACGTATATTGATAGTGATCTCAAAGAAATAATGTGCTGCTCTCCACAAAAAAGGGAAAGTCTTGTACCCAGCACAGCAAGAAGATGTAAAAACCTCAAGGCAGACTGTGCTCTAAAGGCACCTTTTCAGAGAAATCATTTAATTCCAGGCAGGTGCTTCAGCTTGTGAAACCCAGCTGTCAGGCAAGGGTCTGTCTCACACTGATTCACGAGCAAGATCTGAGTCCTGTTAACAGCAGATAGAGCTATCTCTGTCAGTAGAATAAATAAACAAACAAAGTGGATGAAGTTCATTTATTGGAGCTCAGAAAATGCCTCTTAGGGTTCTCAAGCCCCCTTGTCCCCTCCGGCTCCTCCTTGGCAGCCCCGAGCCCCGGCCGCGCCCCGCTCCCGGCGGAGCGACCTGCTCGCACCTGGGGGAGGAGTGATGGGGACGGGGGCGCAGCCCAGATCCCGGCTTCCCAAAAAGTAGGTCTCTGCTTCTTCTGCAGTCCTCGCTCTGGGGAGTAACCCGGTCATTCGAGCAGGGGTTTTCTTCGAGACTTGGGGTTTTTACCCCAGAAGGAAAGGAGAGGGATGTCGTCCTCCCTCGGAGCGGGGTTGGCTAATTTTCTTGGAAGACAAACCACTGACCCAGATGCAACGCTGACAGAGTCACATAGGGGATAAAAGAAAAAAAAAACCACCACACAGAACGGCAACAACAAAAAAAGCAGCACTCCTCTCAGCTATCACCGCTTTATCACCTGCACATGCCTGGAAGAAGGCTCTTTCCTCCGCTAAGGGAAAAAAATCAGCTTAGGAAAGCAAAGTTTGAACAGCGAATTCCTGTTATTCCAAAACGCCCCATGTGACAGGATATTTCCTTATCATTCGGAGCCCAGAGTTTTCCCCTGATCCAGTAGCCCTTCACAAGTGCGGAGGACCTGCCCGGCGGGACGCCCTCTCCTCTCAGCCGCGGGGCGCCACGGGCGGAGTCGCGGCGATGGCTCCCTCCCTGCTCCTGCTTCTCCTCGGACTTCTCCCCCGGGTTTTTTCGCTGCTGGGTAAGTGCCCGCAGGGGCTGTGCAGGGTGAGGCGAGCCGAAAAACGAGAGGTCCCCGCAGGCACAGAGCCGAACCTGAGCTGGGGTTTGGGGGGGCGTGGGGAAGGAGCGCAGGTGAAGACCGGGACCATTTTAACCCTCGCTGCGGCGGGCGGGCTGATGGAGGCGGCCTCCCCTCGGAACCCCCCTCTTCCCCCGCATCCAGAGGTGCCCGGTGGGCAAACCTTCCCGGCAGGGCGGCCTTTTGGGTACCCATGGCGCTGTGGGGACCGAACAGGGCTGTCACCGGCGCTGCCTCAGTTTCCCCCACCACTCCTATCAGCCCCTGATTGACTTAATACCATCACCCAGCTTTTCCTCAGAGACCTGCTCACCGCAGAGGTTTGCAGAAGTGCCTGGTACCGGGACTCTGCCTGTCCTCCAGTCCTCTTTGATGGGCCCTGCTTTTGGCAGATGGCTTTTGTGGGGGGACGTTAAGGTAGCTGAGGTGCTGGCATGGATAGAGGTATGAAAACAGAGGGAAATTGTGTTGCTCGGTGATACCTGGAGTTTGTACCCACTTGCTCTGAGATTTACCATGATTTCCAGCTCACAGCTATTTTTCAGTGAAAGTTTTGCACCTGTCCTTCCTGAAAACCTCTCAGCATCCTCTGCTCTCTAGATTAAGATCTACTGATGAAAAACTTCACAACACTGCCTTGTAACCTTTCTTCCTTTGTGTAATTAGCAGCAAAGAGTTTGGGCCATCTGGTGAGCAAGAGTCTGGGTAGACAAGACAGTCGTCCTACCTGCTTGCTGCCTCCTTTCGCCCTCCTCTTTTGCTTCTGGCTTTTGGTATGCCCTTCTGGTGCTCTCCATTAATGTTTAACACTGGTAGCATTTCACTGGCTTCACAAATTACTTTTTTATTTACGCTCACATAATCTGTGATGGTTTGCAAATGCTGCAGAGTGTGAAGCCATTTTGGCATACTGGAAATCTCTGCTGTGGAAATGATACTGTCTGGTGTGATTCTGCAGTACTTGGCACAATTCTTAAGATACAACTTGGGGCCGGAGATAGATAAGCAAATAGTCACAGTGAGGTGGGTAAAGAAAATGGAAAGCCTGTGAGAAAAATTCTTTTGGGATCTACTTGGGACATTCGAGGAAAAAGATGCTAAATCTCTCTGAATGGCTGGTTGTACACTGGTAATGGTGAAGTTGTTTCCCAAGCCTGTCATGTTCCTATGTATTTTAAAGAACTTTCTTCCAGGAGTAAGTTTCAAAATATGAATTACTGTTAGAAATAGGTTTAATTCAAAGTACTAACACTGTGATACTCATGAGCACACTGTGATGGACCTCAAAGTGTTCCACCCATGGTTCATCTGTAGTGAAGAACAGCATCTGTTACAGAGCTCTATAACAAATGTTGCTACAGAACAGTGAAACACAGCTAATGGTGATATGTGTAATTCTGCTCAGCCCATTTCATAGATACAGCTCATCATGTTGCCAAGAGTGGTATCAAGTGTTTATGGAGAGGAGCTGGCAGGGCAGAGGAAGTGCTGCACAAATACCTGGCTTGTTTCTTCTAAACTGTCTAATTACTCACATTGATGCTGATGTATGGGAATTCCCTTCGGTGACCAAGAAGGCAGAACAAACAGAAATAAAGCTGTAAACTGGAGAAATACAGGACTAAGTTACAAGTCTGTTTGGTGGCCATGGACTAGAGAGGAGCAGTACTGAGGGAAAGGAAATCCTGCAATTACAGCCTCAGCCACAGTTGCTCCAGGATCCTGCTACTTCTTGTTCTGTTCTCCTGTTTTGGTCTCGACTTATTTTTTGATGCCTGCTTGGCTGTGTTGGCCTTTTAGCTGCTTACATAGGTACTACACCCTGCACTGGAAACGTGTAATGAGGCCCTTGTGTAAGCAAGTGTATTGGGTTTACACACTTCTATTGCTTTGTAAAGGCACTGTCAGAAAGGTAGAGAGCCTAAGTTTTTTCCCCCTCTCCATCCCCATTGGCCAGACCTCTTTGTTCAGATTTCTGATTTTGTTTCTGAAGTCAGAACTCTGCACCCTTTCATACCTGGATGCAGCAATACAGGCTTTTGTCTTAGGGATATTTTTTCATGTGCATAGCATCTTCCCTTTAATACCGCAAGAACCAGAAAAGAAACAACCTTATTTTAGGCCACAAATGCAATTTTAACAGCTTGAAAAATCAGATAATGTTTTCTACACATGTGAAATTGTCTGACATCTCTTTTATCCAGAAACTTTAAACACGATTTCAGGAAAAGAAGAGTTGCAAGCACTGCATATATCAGTTTACAATAACATTGTGCTAAATGCTAGCAGAAAAGCAGAATAAAAAGAAGTTTTCACCAGCAGTGATAATTATACATTTCCTTGTATTGTCTGTGAGTAAAACAGATTGGCAAAAGACAACAATTTCTGCCTCCAGTGCTCATCAGTTTTACATTACTTCCCAGTGAGTTGGAAGCCAAAGGACAAGAGAAGGAAGCTGAACTATAGATGAGATAAGTCTAGGTCAGCTCTTTCTCTGAGAGGTTATTTGTTCCCAGGTTGTTCTTCTGCAGAAAAGTATGATCATTTCCACATTAGAGCCTTAGCAGAGAAGGGAGTTTTTTCTGTGGTTAACCTGTTTTCCCCTTAAATATTTCTCCCTTATAGAATTTGTTTATTTGGGTAATCATACACTAAAATAAATAGTGTTTTAATTAGCTGAAAACCCCAGAGTCAAATAAATTAATATTTCTCCTTCCTAGCTTGTAGCCCAGTTAAAATATAGCTTTAAAATGTTGTGCATCCTGTTCCCTTATTTGAAAGAGCATGATTAAGTTACTGTGCTAAAATGCATCTCAGGTGGATCAGAGAGGAGAAATTTTCAGTCTTTCAGCAAGATCAGCTCAGAAATGTTACACTCCATAGCACATCCAAGTGTAAAAGATAATAAAAACTTTTCAAGTGGCTACAATTTTGAAATCAACCTTGAATACATGAAAATGCATGCTGTGAAGCACTCTTTACTAAGAGGGAGAAATAACTCAGGAAGCTATGAAGAGATTTGTATATTTTCATGAGTCATGAAGAGGCATATCTGGGGATGGCAAATCCCACTGCTGTTAGTATTTCATTCATTACTAAGAGACGCAAGAAAGAAGTCACTGATGACTGAAGTGAAAAATAAATATGCTCTACAAGTAGCTTGTGTGTAAAGCTTAAAAACATATCCTTCCCCTCAGTTAATGCTTAAAAGATTTTAGCAGGGATTTTGAGAACAGAGCTCCCCACTGCAAGGAAATGGAGCCTGATGAACTTAGTGACAGTTGTCGTCTCCCCATGCCTGGGAGCCAGTGCTGCTGGAGAGTTCAGTGTCAGGATCTGCTCTCTGCAGTGTCCGTGCTCCCTCGTTTCAGTAGCTCCCATGGGTGCAGCTTGGATTAATACCATGGGGGTGTTATCTCTCTTCAGTTTAACCCATGCTTTAAACCTACAGAAGACACTAGATCTACACCTCTGCTGCCTTGGGCTTTTGCATGTAGATGCTTTCACTGACACAAAATAGTTGAAATGTCCTCACATCTGAACGAGTTGCATCATGCAGCCACTTTAACAGGTGTAGTCCATATCTTGTTTTGCTGAACAGATGATGAGATTTTAACACCAAGGGGAGTGTCCAGATTCATATTTCATTTAGATAGTAGATAAGATTACTTCAACCCAAATGATTCCAGTGTTATTTTTCTTACAGATACTAGCATCTTCTTAATATATAATGAAGATCACAAGCGCTGTGTACTGGCTCAAAATTCTAATTCAGTGACTACTGCTCCTTGCGTTCAAGAAAATGAGTCACAAAAATTCAGGTGGGTCTCAGATCACCAGCTTATGAGCATAGCATTCAAGTTGTGCTTGGGAGTACCTTCGAAGAAAGACTGGGTTCCGATCACTCTGTATCCTTGTGACAAGGCTAGTGAACTTCAGCGATGGGAATGCAGAAATGAGACTCTCTTTGCAATCCAAGGGGAAGATTTGTTTTTCAACTATGGAAACAAACAGGAAAGGAATATTATGCTGTACAAAGGATCTGGTTTATGGAGTAGGTGGAAAGTCTACGGAACCACAGATGATCTGTGCTCTCGAGGCTATGAAGGTAAAGTTCTGTAAATTCATTTTTGTATTTCAAACTAATTTTTATGTGTAGTAATTAAAATATTTATATATGTGTAGGAGAATTTCCTTAATCTTATTAATGATCGGTGAGTGTGAATTCAGGTGAAATCAACAATACTCGGGGGTGTGCTTTTTGTTTTTTGGGGAGTTAATTTAGTTTTTTGTCAAACTTGTCAAAGTGCTGATAGATGGTTAACCATGCATGGTAGTGATTCATTTGGAGAGATAAAAAATTCTATGGTTATTCAAAATGTGTGTATAACTATTACGCAACAGTTGATGATAGCTTCTACTATTTACTGCATGTGCACAGAAAGCTGTAGTGTAAGTCTATAGTCTGTTGGTTATATTTTTTTTCCTTGGGGTGCAAATATTAACTGTCTGTAAGCTGTTAGTTATCTCTTGATATCTTCATTTCCAATGTATTGCAGATGTCTTCCTAGGTGTTTGAAGGGAGTGTCAGAGTTAGTGCTAAAATGTTAGATGAAGAAATAAGATATTTTAAATAGTTAAATTTGAAAAAGTTATGTATAATACGTCTCTATGTATATTCGTGATAACTATCTGGGAATACATTTGACTTCCCATTTAGTATTCTTTGATAAACAGAAATGGTCACAGAGGGAGGTATGGATGCAGTTTCTGTGGTTTGCACCACGGCTGATTACAGTACCAGTCCTTGGCCAGAAGCCAGAATAGAAGAACCCTAGCAAAGCAAATTACGTGAAAGAAGGCGGGGGGGAGATGTAATAATGTCCTGCTATTCCCTCCTCCTCTGTTTTTAGCAATTCTGTGAGGCAGTGACCATAGTATGTCACCTCTCCAAAAGTCCTTGTCAAGTACAGTTCCCCTGTCTGTCCTTCCATCAATGCATGTGCATTACATGTGCATACACAGAAAGCTGCTTTAGTCACTTTGGTAAGTTTCATCGAGTCAGGTTTCTGATAAAACAAGAATTATCTTTAGATACAAATATAAAATTTATCTGGGCATAACATATTGGAGTCACTTCATGGTATATATCTTTCACATTTACATGTACATGTATCTTCCGTGTCTAAAATGATCAGCAGTTGACTGCGTTATTGACAGAAAACTCAACAGTTTTTTGCGCTTTAAAAAATTGCTAAATTCTGTGGATTTTATACTTTTGATTGTTATGCATGTGAAGTTTAGCATGGGAATGTACTTAGTTTGGCTCAGGCAATTGTGGTCAGTTGTCTCCCTTAGCAACAAAAATTTTTCTCCTTGTGAACATAAGTATTAGCTTAGACCTAGAGTAAAATGATCAATGTCCCATTTCTAGTACAACTGTGTACTAAGCTAGCAAGCTTTCCTTGCTATAATATTTTGTAACAGGATCATAAAGATGAAGTCTTATATATCCCATGATTATTAATGTTTATACATTTTTGAGTTGTTTTGTCTCCTTAGATACCTACACAGTGAAAGGAAATGACAACGGAGCCCCTTGTGTGTTTCCTTTTAAATTTGGTGGTAAATGGTATGCCGACTGCACAGATGCTGGCAGATCAGATGGCTGGTTCTGGTGTGGAACCACTTCAGACTACGATGTCGACAAGAAGTATGGATTCTGCCCAATGAAATGTAAGCTTTTTCCATTCACGGTTCTGCAGTGCTGTTATTCAGCTGCCTGGAAATATTGCTTTACAGTTTTCAATTGTTCAGTTTCTGTCGCTGTTTAGCCTGCTTTCCTTTTAAGAGCTACCTAAATATCCAAATATAGCACCCAACATAAAAAACATTGCCCAATTATTTTTGGGTGAAAATACGTTAATCATGTGCTGGAATCCCTATGTACGCCATTTACTTGAAGAGAAAGTCAATTAGATGTAAAGATGTTACATTAGCATAAATAGTTCATGCAGAAGGCCAAAAAAATAGAAATCTGTGCAGTGGAACTGGAAGCTAGAATAGAGTTTAATTGAAAATTAAAATTACTTTGGAGAATGAGTTGTCTTTTAGACATGAAGGAGCTTTCACAAACTCTTTGCTATATCCCAGTGTTTCCCAAATCTATGTACTGTATTTTAGTTCTGTCTTTTGACTCAATTAGAAGTATTTGTATTCTAAATTCCCTGGTGTGAGTATACTTGGAATTTAAAATGCAGAATTACGAATATGCAGAACTTTATTTAGAAATGTTGATCTTATGCTAAGTGAATGGGAGTCATTTATGCCTGCATATATTTGAATTCTTTTAAATTTCAATGAATTTTTTCTGGACCTCTGTAAAATATGTACTAAAAATTTTGTCTGCAAGCTGCTTCTTCTGTCGTGCTGAGAAGGGTAGCACTTCTCCCTCCCTTCTTTACTACTGTGTTTTTCTGTAAAGCTCCAGCTGACTGCAATCAGAACTAAGGAGAAAAATATGTCTTTCCTTTGATGTGAAGAAAACTGTTTGGGTTGATCTTAACTGGTTTGATGACAAAATACTGGTGTCCTTGCCTGATTTCCATGAATGTTGCATTCAGTACTTCAGACAAATAAAAATTGCACTTTTTTTTCTCCTATGCCAGTATCATTTTCAAAAGAATAAAAACATGTTGTGCGTATCAATCCCATTAATAAAGCACATGCAAAGCTGACTTAAGAATGCTCCCTGTCTAGTATTATTTGAGTACAAAAAGTAGGAGGCATCATTAAAATTTTGTTTAATTCTTTGGCATAATTCAAGGAAATCCATTCAGATGGCAGTGATTGTTTTTGTAAAAAGCTGCTTTATGCTGATTGCCTGCATGTTTCCTTCCTGATTCTTCAGTACTGGCTATAAATTATTCAAGTTTGGGTCATATATTTTAATGAGAGACAGGCCATGGTATAGCAGAAGGTTTAGTCATCCCTATGAAAGAGAAATGAGTGAGATGGGAGAGAGTGATAAGTTAATAAACTTCAACAACACCTTTAAAAATAGAATGTTTAAGTCTGTGTGTGTTGAAGTTTATTTACTAAGAATAAAGTTTTTGTTCTTTCTTAAACTGTCCAGGGGACCAAGGGTGCCGGCATGAAAATATATGATGCAGACTATTACAGCTGCTCATACTGGAGCCAGGACATTCAGTGAAATGACTGTGGCTGACCCAGTCACTTTTCATTGTGACCAAAACCACCTCAACTATTCTCCAAAATGAAGAGGGCATGAGGCCATACTTGCAACAGTTATTATAATCAACAGAGGTGGAGAAATTTAATCAGTAGAGGTGCCATAACTGTGATTATGACCCTTTATTTGGTGATTCAGAAAGAGATACTGACACAGTAACAGCAGAAGCTTAAATCCCAAGGAAAGGAGCTAAGAAGTGCTGCTGCTACAACAAAAAATTTTTAGTAGCCTAGGAAATTCTGCTTCTTTATAGGTTAGACCATGTCTTTTTGAACTGTGTGCTGCACCTCAAAGAAGGTGTTGGGGAAGAAAGCAGGTTGCACAGTGTAAGACCAACAGGAGAATGACTCCACTTTTACCTATAGCTCTACTCCAGTGGGAAAAAGTCCATTGAGTCCTCTTTCTTGACAGATGAAAGAGCCATATTTTTAGCGAAGGCATCAGAAAGCCTACTAAGCCACACATAAAAAGCGGGTGACTAGAACAGAAACAAAAACTGCAGAGAATAAATGCATGGTGAATTCATCTGTGTAGGGATAGAGTTCAGATTGTTATTAATTTTCTACTTATGTATTGAGGACAGGTGTGATTTAACATTAATTTAGCTTAGATGCTAAAATATATTATTCCAGAAAAGTGATTAATCTTTTTGTTTCTCTGGGGAACTAAGCTTTAAACAACAGCATATAGATTATCCAAGATCCTGCTCTGAAAAGACATGTGGTCTCTTAAAACTCAAATGTCATAAAAGCAAATTTTCCAAGATTTAGAAATGAATTTGATTTTTATGAAAGCACAAAATTCTAAAGGAGAACACCATATGGAAGTCAGCTATAAATCATGAGACTGGGGAACTGAGGTGGAAGGTTGGATGAATGCCCAAGACTTGTTTACCTCTTCTTTGTAATAATTGCACAAGATTTATAAACCCCTTACTATGAAGTCAGAGCCAATTTTCTTTACTGAATTACAGATTTTACTATTTTTGCAATATTTATTTTATCCCAGGCTTGTGCACAGGGATTTATGGTCTTTTAGAACATAGTGTAGCAAAAAAGTTTTGATTCTGATGGTTATAAAATATTTTGGACAGAAGCTGATTTATGGATAATGATAATCAGATGAAAGTTCCCAATTTTACTGAAATGTCATTATTACAGTAGGTTATATTCGATTTCTGTTTAAAAATAAAGATAATTTGTAAAGAAGCACTTCGTATTACCTATAGATAATCCAATTTAATACAGGAAAAAAGTGGAACTGGTAAGTGACCTCCTGATATTTCACATGTATCATGTTTTGTCTTGAGTTTGTTTATTGTACTGTTTCCCTTTAATTGCACACTGCAGTTTTCTGAGCTCTCTGAATTCAAAAGAGACCTCTTTCTCTCAAATTTTTCAGAGACTGCAACTTGAGAAGCTGATAAAGGCTTCAAGAATTTCAGTTGTTTTCTCACTGATGGCAGACATGCAGTGATCTCTCCGCTGTGCTCTGCTTTTGTCATGCAACTTTATTTCCTTTATGTAACATTTAGCTCAGTGTTGGGACCTCATGTAGGTTCCATTTTTGGCAGATCGAGATCACACTGTTCTCTGTTGCTTGTTTGTGGAGATACAACTGAAATGAGTGAGGAGCGACTGCAGTTGTGTAAAGGGTGTGGTACCTTCTGGGGCAACTGGTAATGTTGGGTCCTTTGGATGATGCTTTCACTGGCGTTGCCTAAAAGTGCCAAGTTCAGGTATTTAGGGAGTTCAGTCAGGCTCTGTGGCGGAGGAGAAAGTCCTGCTATGTCAGACACATGCTTAAGACATCAGGAATTGCAGGGAAGTGCGAGATGGATGCTGATGATGTCAGCTTTGCATTCAGCACTTGGATCTGATTACCACTGTAACAGTAAGAAAATCCATAGCCACTTTGCGTAGTAACCCAAATTAGTAAAAAATTAGGGGCTTATCTCAGAAAAAAGGTCAACTTGATACACACCTTAGCTAGCATCACCCTGGAAGTTTTTAGTCTTTTTCTCCACATTCACAAATCAACAATTTTTGCATGTGTTTAGCCGCTCATTGTTTACCTTAAACAGTAGATTTGTTGTACAAGAGAAAATTGTGGCCTTGTTTCATTCCCCGTCTACTGCCCTGGATCTACTATTACCTTAGAGAACCTCAGGATTCCTTTCAAACCAGTTGTCTATAGCAGCGTTCAGGCATTTTGTGGCTTTTGCTATGCAATTTTTTTCTGTATTTTATCTGGCTTCATGATAAGTTACAGCATTTTCTTTTCTTTCTACAGTTACTACTAATGATTTGTGGAACACAGACCCTCTAACAAATGTCCAGTACCAGATAAACTCTGAGACAGCTCTAAAATGGCATCAGGCAAGAAAAAGCTGTCAACAGCAGAAGGCAGAGTTATTAAGCATCACAGAGTTACATGAACAAACATACCTGACAGGTAGGTTAATACTATCCATCGTGTTTTTAAAAAAGTGTATTATTCAACAGTGACACTAATATGGCATGTTCCATCTTGAAGATTTATATTTGTTCAATTCTGGTAATTAGTAAATTGAAATAGTTATATTGAATGATTCAGCTGGGAATATAAGACAGAATATTTATTTTATCATCATTAAATATTGCCATAAATTAAGAGTAACATAAAATATAACAATTAAGTAATGCAGGCAACAAAGAATGAATGTTGGAATGCAGAAAAATGCAAAGTATTTTATAAACTGAAGATGTAGATGCCAAGATTGCATCCTTTTTGCCTTCTTTTTACAGTGTGTATTAGTCAGCAGTTTTTCCTATTTCACTAAAGCCGTTGCATCTTCAGTATGTCCTAAAATATGAAAAGAAAAAGAACTAATAAACGAAAGGACTCACGAACAGTCTCTTTTAGTTTCAATCTCCTTCAGTGTTTTTGGAAGGAGTTTCCAAACTTCTCCCACGAGAAAATTCTTAAATTTGTACTTGAACATAGTTTCTACATTGAGAAGGTCCTCTTTATTACCTTCTCAGCCTGTGTACACACATGAAATAGTCCGCTGATTAATCTATTAAATAGATTAGAAAATATTTTGAATATGTTACATCAGTTGAAAGATAAAATATTCTATACCATGAGCTACATGTTGTACTCTCTAAATTCATAGAATCAGAGGATTAGAGAATAGTTTGGGTTGGAAGGAACATTTAAAGATCATCTAGTCCAACCTCTCTGCCATGGTGTGGGTCATCATGGATTAGACTAAGTTTCTCAAAGTCCCTTCTAACCTTACCTTGAACACTTCCAATGATGAGGATCAACAGTTTCTGGGGGCAACCTGTTCCAGGCCCTCACCATCAACATTGTAAAAAATGTCTTCATTATATCCAATCTAAATCTACCTTCTTTCATTTTTAGACTATTGCCCTCTGTCCTGTCACTACAAGCCCTGGTAAAAAGTCTTCCTCCAAATTTCTTAGAAGTCCTTTTTTTTTATTGAAAAGCCATGACAAGGTCTCCCCAGAGCCTTCTCCTCTCCAGGTTGGACAACCCCAGCTCTCTCAGCCATTCTTCACAGGAGAGATGTTCCAGCCCTCTGATGAATTTTCTTGCCTCCTCTGGACTTGGTCCATGGCTTTCTTGTACTGGGAACCCCAGAGCTGAACGCAGCACTCCAAGTGGGTCTCACCAGAGCAGGGTTGAGGGTCAGAATCCCCTTCCTTGCCCTGCTGACTGCACTGCTTTGGATGCAGCCCAGGACACATTTGGCTTTCTGGCCTGGAAGTGCACATGGCCGGGCCATGTCCAGCTTTTCATCCATGAGCACCCCAAAGTCCTTCTCTACAGGGCTGCTCTCAATCCATTCATCCCCTAGTCCATATTGATATTGCAAATTTCCATGACCCAGGGATAGGATGTGGTGCTTGGCCTCGTTGACCCATGGGCCTACTCCTCAAGCCTGTCAGAGGCCCTCTGGTTGCCATCGTTTCCCTCAAGTGAGTCAAATGCACCACTCAGCTGGGTGTTGTCTGCAAACTGGTCTAGGGTGTACCCAATCCCACTGTCTATGTGACTGATGCAGATATTAATAATATTGGTATCAATATAGACCCTAGAGAAACACCGCTTGTTACTGGTTTCCATTTGGATTCTAAGCTACTGACTGTAACTCTTTGGATACAGACACCCAGCCAATTCCTTATCCATCTGGTAGTCTATTATCATATCCATATTTCTTCACTTAAGAGAAATGAGAAATGTATTTTTAATGCTATGAACAATTTGTTCTGTCTAAATTTCTGGTTTCAATTTAAAGATTTGGCCAAAACATGGGTTGTTTTTTAAATGACTGTGACAAAAATTTTGTTGAAATTAGCACTCAAGGCAGCAAACTCTCACTGACACAGGAGTTAGCTATTACTTGATGTGTTTAACTGCCGACTAATAGATATGGCTGCTAAATGCATGGGAAGGTCAGTTCTTCATTATACAACTACATTGGCAGTACCAGGATTTCCTGTCATGTTCAGTTCTCAATTCTCTTGACCACAATGTGTTTGTCCAGAAGAAGTAATAGAACATGTTAAGGTGTTGGTGCAAAACCAGGTATGAGGTTCCAATCCTTCTAGTAGTTAACTACCTCTTCTTTTAACTTTTCCATGCTTCAAGTGCTGCCCATCATTGTGGTGTCAAAGACAACCACAAATTTCAACATCTTGGCATGATGACTTCAGTAGAAGCAGAAACAAATGTTACACATTGCTCAATGATTTTCTGTGAACTATGCAGAAACACACATAAATTAAAAAATCACCAGTCATCCAGCTGTGCTTCCAGGCCTTATACTAAGGGCAGAGATAGACAATTGGTTAGTAATGACTATGAATAATCAGCAGGGCCATGCATAAGCATATTTCCAAGTGCTTTTCAGAGCTAGAGGAATAAAGTTGAACTGTTTTTTTGAAGCCTGACTTATTGGGTAAAGAACTGAAATCAGATCAGTCTGAAACATGCACAAGAAATTCTGTTAAAAAGATGATGTTTGCAATGATTGCATTTTCATGTATTTTGATAAATGAGAACAGGTTTTTTACACTGTGAAATTCACACTCGTTAATTTTATAGAAGAGAAAATACACATTGGGAAACTATATCTTTCATTTTGGAAAACTGAGTTTTGGTTTTGTGACCTTTTCTGCAAGTTTATCCTTTTAATATTGTATAGTTCTGAAAAAAAGTTTAATGTTTGTGATCAATGGTAGAAGAATAATTTTGTTTTCCGTTGTAATAAAATTCTCCAAACCTAGAACTAAACTGACCAATGTAACTGACCGATGACCTGTTTTGCAGGTTTAGCTTAACCACCTTAGCTAGAACATTAAAAATTGTTAAAACTTTTACTAGGAGAAAGGAGAAGGAGATGGCTTAAGTTGAATTCAACTCTCAAGTTTTCAGGAGGTGTTTGCTCTTGCTGTGGACTTCCAGTATCTCTCTCTGTCTCTGTTTCCTAGGTCTGACTCGCACACTGAGTTCAGCTCTCTGGTTTGGTCTTAACAGTTTGAATTTCAACAGTGGATGGCAATGGGTTGGTGGTGCTCCTTTTCGGTACTTAAATTGGGTTCCAGGTAAGGTTACATACATTGCTACTCAGTTCAAAAGGCAAAAATTTGGTCGTTGTGTAACAAATATCTTTTCTAGCAGTCTATTCTCCTGCAATTATTAAGCTTGTTTTAACGTTGAAAGATTCTGATTGAGATTATAAACACTGTGAGTAATGGCCCTTATGCTAGGGGTATACACTGGGCTTAATTTTTCATAATGGAAAAGGTAGCCTCAAAATCCATAGGAAAGTTTTGAATCATCTGTTGGCATTTCATTTGCATATCTTCTTAGTTTATTTTATTTCTGAATACGGAAGAAATCAGGTGCTGTAGATGTCTTCATTTGTGAGATTAGACTGATCAGTGGGGTTGTTGTTTTAGGTTTTTTTTGTTTGTTTGTTTTTCTCTTCTTTAAATTCCTTTCCAATTTGTTTTTGTTCCAATTTTTGTATTTGCTTAAAGAATAGATTTCCATTTTCATTTGGGATTAACCTACTCACTATAGTAACACATATGAAACCAAACATTTGAGTCTAGTCTACTTCAACAGAAGCCCAGCTACTTCACAGCTGTATCTGCAGTGTTGAGCTCTGGTGCCATTATTAAAAGGTTGTTTCTATGCCATCTGGGCACACGGTGAAGGGCTGCATCTCTGACTGACTATTCAGAGTGCCTATGTAAAGGTGTCTTTTCTCAGGACCCTTGCCTTTTTCCTTTGCACTGGCTACTCAGGAAGATTTTGGAGACTAATTCAAAGTAGATGTCTGAAGTTCTGCAGTGTAAATGTTCTTTATCGTCACTGAGCATTTCACATGTATTTAATCATCAGTAACTATACGTGCATGCTCCGGTGTATCACCCAGGGCCTTCCTTGTGTAGATAAGGCCCAAAGCACGTTTTAGGTGGACAAACTTCTTGAGTAGGTAAACTCTGAAGAATGAATTGAACTACTTTATGGACAGCTCTCCAGTGGAGTGAGCACACAGGCAAATAGATGAACTGCAAGTTGCTGTGAAGGTATTTATAGGTCTGGAGTCCAAGTGCACTGATGAGAATCTGCACGCAAGGAGAAGTGGGGGAAACACAGTTGAGAGATGGAGCCGAACCAGCAGGAGGAGCTGTTCATGGTTGCTAAAACTGCAGACAACTCTCAATTGTACTGTAAGGAATTAGATGGGTTTTGATGTAACAAAAATGGGCTCCATTTATCCTTAACTCACTGTGTTCCTTAATTTCGTTCAAAGGTACTCTTACTCTACTCATATGTCCGTATAACATATTTTATATTTGTGCTATCTCCTTCATGACTTTAGGTTGGTCAGCTACCTCTGTCTCATCCCCATTACAGTGGATGTTCAAGAACTGGCTGTTTTTCCACTAGTACATTTTAAGGGAATTTGTGGAAATTTCATATTGTTCCATCTCACTAGCCCTAAATAAATAACAGAAAAAAATTGGAACTGTTATCAGTGTTTTAACAAAAATGATTTTGCTTAGACATTTTGGAGATCTAGCTGCCAACAACTGAACTTCTTTGTTCATTAAAGCAATTTAAAGTTATATTTTTGAAGTAAGCATATCTATTTCTCCTATGGGAAGAAGATAGAACATGACTGCAAATATAAGACTCTATTTAATCTAAAGTAATGAAACCATAATGATATAAGAAAATTTCAGTGAACAATCTTGGACACAAAAAATATTGTTTCATGCATTTAGTGTAGTACCAATGCTTGTATGTAGTATGGTGGCATAAGGTCAGAAATTAAAGAAAAAACATGCTAAGTTATAGAACAGTAGCTCAGATCTTGAAAAGTTCACTTGGTTTATTGCAGAAATTTCTTCTGTTCTATAGATTCTATTTTTCTTCTAGGTGTTTTTATTAGTGCTAATGCTAATCAACTATATCCAAGAATATCCAAATATCCTGCTATTGTCATTTTGTTTAGACAAATGGGCAAGAAGTTCACATCAGCAAAATAATTACTTATTATTTTTCTTATATCAAGCACAGGATTTGACTAGCTTACTGAACAGTTTTTTTACCTAAACACTGTCCTCTGGAGCTTAGACATTCTCCATTTAGAAAAGGAAAAAATCCCAAAGAAAATAAACACATGTACTGTAATACCTTCCACCAAGACTTTGAACAGGTAAAGAGGCTGTTAAATTACGAATTTGCGACTTGTGGCTGCCGTGGAAAAATTGTCTCTTAAGGGAATGGATTTTCCCCCTTCAGCCTAGAGGACTGTAGAGTACCACAGCTGTCTATGTGTTGATGTATTTTATGGTTGAAGCATGGACCAGAAGAGAATGTGAGAGCTGGGAGGGTAACCATGTTGTGCTTATACACTTTGCTGTTGAGTTTTTTCGTAGTGGTGGATTTTTGTTGTTTTTTTTTTTTTTTTAAGGCCATCCTTCTCCAGAACCTGGAAAAATCTGTGGTGCATTAAATCCTGGCAAGGGTGCTAAGTGGGAGAACTGGGAATGTGATAAGAAACTTGGCTATATTTGTAAACGAGGAAATGCTACTTTAGAATCTTTCATTATTCCTACAGGTAGGTTTGGTAATAAACCCTCAACAAATCCTTAATGAGCAGTGATTTTTATCTGTAATTGGAATATCAGGTGTTATTGCACTTGGTAAAACCAAGCAAAGGACTCTGTAGACTGTGGTTTGACCAAGATTCCCTCTAAAAGTGAGCAGTGTGTACTTCCTTTTTGCTCTGGCTTCCCTATTCCCTGTGTAGTAATCTTTCTTCAGTAGTCCTGAGTTCTAAATTGCAAAATTATGTTCTCTTTTCCAAAACCAAGCAGAACTGCCAGATTCTGATTATAAAATAATAAAAAATGATTTTAATGTTTTTAAAATGATGTAATTGTCTGAAGCCCCATGTACACAATTAAACTAATCCACTTCTTCCTGTAATTTTTATTACTTACGAGTCAGTGCAAGTCAGAAGTGGACTACAGGAATTTTTAAAAATGCTTTTGAATTAGATATTTTAATATATATATGTCTTAAAAATATAGAAATATTTATATAGAAATATAGAAATACTTATTTGTATGCATATAAAAGCATATACAATTCTTTATGATATTATTTAAATTAGATTTGTAGAGACACTTTTTCAGAAGAAATGTGATCCTGAAACTTGCCTAATGTACATAGGACAGAACAGGGATAAGATTTATTTAGACCTGTTTCCTTATTATCTCTCTGTGTACTATAAACACCTTGTAACTTACTCCTTCGTTTCATCACTCCTCCTTTCTGTTCTTTCCAAGTTCCTTTCTTTTTCCAGGACATACCTGTATCTCCTAAATCCACTGATATTATTTTGTATAGGCTTTAGAAGCAGAAGGATAAACAATTGCTAGATTTCCAGTTCATTTATTAATATGCATTGCTACTTGCAAAACAGATGTTTTGGAAAATCAGTGCTTGATATTTGGCTTAAAAAAGCCACTGGTGTTTTAAAATATTTTTTCTGCTTTTGTCAATGTAGAATCAGTGCTGTTAAAAATACTTAGGACGGAGGATTCTGCCTCATTTGTTTTGCTTTATTGTTAAGAGAAAAAAACACAAGAATGAGCTGGTGTCCCATTAATTAGACATTAAAATAAATATTAATTAATTAAATTAATACTTCAGTATTGAAATCAAGCCCATTCATTGCCTTAGCTGAGAAAGACTTCAATGAATGTTTAAATTACATCTTAATTTAAGATGTAAATTTTCATCAGTATTTGTATACAGGTGATACCCAAATAGTTTCATTTATATATAGGTTGTTTTAGGTTGTTCAACTCGCTGCTGCTCAGCTTTCAGGTTTCATACATCAGTTCTGAAACCCTGATGCCTATAAATCTACTATCAGTTTAATACTGGCTGCTGTATTATTTAGATTTAAGTTCAGTTTTTTTGGGGTGGGGGGGTACGTGTGTCTAATGGTCATTACTTTCTTTTGTATTTGGCTTTTGTTCCTACCCCCCACCTCCACCTGCCAGTTTACCAGTAATTTGAAGGAAGAGACAGAAGTTTTCAATTAAACAGAAATTTCTGAGTAAACACTGTGACAGATAAACCAGAAATTGGCCATGGTTCACTTCATAAAATATTTTCCAAAATGTCCCATGGGGGGAAGTAATAAAATGAGTAAGCATGGAATAATGCAAGGTGTTAAGTGCCCTCAGCTTCTAAAGGTGTAAAGGAAAACGCGTGGCAGATTATGTTTTCCTGAGTTAAGAAATAAATTGATTGCAAATTCATACATGCACGTAGTTGTTCACCTGACATTAAACCCAGAGACAAGCCTTTGAAATTTTAACCCTAGAAGTTATAATTGTGTCTAGCAGGGCAGTATGTGGGACAGAGGAATATTTTACAGCAGAATGTAATCATGCTTGTGTTCAAAATGAAGTCGGGAAAAATCTTTACAGGATATTTGTTTTCATTACAGATGGATTTTCACAAAGCAAACATCTGCGGGATTGTTTTGTGGTTTTATTTTTTTGTTTCTTGTAACAAAATATTTTTCCAGCAGGGGGCCACATCATGTTATACATCAAAATGATGCAGAATCTTAGAGTTACAGGGCATTTGTTCTGTAACACAGCAAAGTACATTAATAGTAAATGTATTAATTTCAGCTTCAAAACGTTGAAAGGAAAGGCTGTATATCTGCCTTCACCAAGTGACTGCCAACATAGATTTCATCCCAAGCCAACAAAGTGTAGTGATCTTAAAGTACTCTTTCCAAATGTTCCTATAAATATTCCGTTAAAGGAAATAAATGTTCTTACTGTTATTGCTGGGATGCTGTGTCTCTCTCCCTTATCAGACCACAGAGCATGGGTCTAAGAGAGAAATTTGAATGTCTGAATCGTGAGACGGATTTCAGCTGGTGCTTTCACTCTTTTAGACACCCAAGTCAACCACTGTGAGATTTTCAGACTTAAGAAAGTCAAGCTAAAAAGAAAGTCAGCTTTACAAGAGTACTTGCTCTCTATTTGAGGAATAACCATTCTACAGTTACAGGCAAATAAATTTATCAGCTTGACATTTGGAATAATATTTTTTACGTATTAATGTAATATCATCTTTTACCTTTTATTTGTGATAATTTGCATTACTTTTTTTGTTTAAGTGAAATGATATCCACGGAATAGTACTTGTTTCCATTAGGATGAAAAAGTAAACTGGATGGCTTTGAGTTGTCTAGTATTTTCTTTAAAACTAGAATGGGGAAGCACAGAGTTAATTTTTGCTGAGTAGTTGAAATGACGAACTGAAGAGTTTCTTGTGCTAAGAAATCCCCAGCAAAGTAATTCAATAAGACGAACACCAAAGAAACTAGGCCATCAAATGCTTTTTTTTTTGTTTTGTGGCCTGCAACAAGTTACCTGGTGTTAATGTGTCTACAAGGAAAAGTTTTCCTGTCCTGCAATAACTGCTTTAGTGTTTAGTGAGTATATACTAAGTCAGTCTTTGGTGGCTTGAAAAAGAGATGCTCACAGACTTGCTGAGACATAAATACCTTTGTGACTCTCTCTACAGCCCTGTCTGATCTGCTGATTTCTGTTCCATTCAGTGTTTGCAGTTTGCAGAAGGGTGTGTTGAGTGTTCTCTCATTTATGGCAAAGCACTGTAAAATGCATGTGCTCGGAGCTATGACCAGGTATAGGACAAATTAGGCGGCTGTCTGAAGCATCAGACTAACTTCTACAAAAGTATTTTTCACCTCTGTGCTTTCTTGTTTCTCCCAACATCACCATGTACATTCAGTTTGTTTTCCTGGGGTTCCCCCACTCTCTATTTCAGTTCTTCCTCTCCTATGGCAGAATTGAGAGGTCTCTGACCAAGTATTGAGCCCCTTGTCCTGGGGAAAAAAAGTTTAGTGTTACTTGAACTTTGAGAGAACATGCTAGTACTTTTCCAAGGCAGGCCTGAAACAGCAGGTACTGTTTATAATAGAAGTGTGCGTTGTGGTACTAGGTGTCTACTAATCATCAGTATATTCCAGTTGAAACAGGATATGTGCCTTCGGTGTGGGCCTGGCCGGCCATGAGTTTGGGTGCCTATTTAAACATTCCTACAGAATACATCCCACTGTTAAACAAGCACATTTCTTCTCCTTCTGACATACACAAGTTTTTTTGCCAGCAGAATTTCCAAAAACCTGCTGTCCTTGTTCTACTCTATATATTGGTGTTTGTTAAACCCGTCTGCTGATTATAAATAAAGAACTGCAAGAATCATAATTTGTTTCTTCAACAGCAATACTCTTTTTATTATATTTTCGAGTGGCACTCCTCCCAAGGCTGAATTGTTTGCTGAACAGCAATGTGTTTGTTGGCAATACCCTGGTGCTGTTCTACTGAGCTTCTAAAAGCAAGTTTTAAGCATACGTCATTTACTTTGACAGCATAATTTTATCGGTTAAGCTTCTGAAAAGGATTCCTAAAAGCAATGGTCTTATTTGGGTTCTCTTGGGATTATGCAAAATCAGTTATTTCTTTCTGTAGTCTGGCAGATGGGCTAATCCATAAAGTGCCTAAGTTTTGGGGAAAAATAGTTACTCTCATAAATATGTATTGTAAAATCAGGTTCTTAACATACAGCATGGGGGTTGAAGAGAGGTGCTGACATCAGTGTAGAAAAATTATAAAGCGCCACTCTGCAGACCTTACATTTTAGTATGCATATATGCATGCATATAAAAGACAAAACTTAAAGTGTTTTATTGTCTTTTCACAAGTTGCAAGCAGTTGTTTGCAACTATAGTGTTCTTTAAAAACAATGTGGAAATTTAAACTTTTAATTATTCACGCAGATTTTTATCCCTGTACATATTTTTCATCTCTGCTGTTCTTTGTGAAGAAAATACATGATTAAATATTTTTTTGTTAAATATTTTCTGATGTGATGTTTAGTCTTTAGTTAAGAATGGAATTCTGAAACTCTTTGTGGCAATTTTTCTTTTCAGAGACTAATGTTCCTATTAGGTGTCCTGATCAATGGATGTCGTATGCTGGTCACTGTTACATAATTCATAGGGACCCCAAAATATGGAAAGATGCCTTAACATCTTGCAGGAAAGAGGATGGAGATCTGGCAAGCATCCATAATGTCGAAGAATACAGCTTTGTTATTTCTCAACTTGGGTACCGTGAGTATTTTTTCATAATGACACATATATAGATATATTTATTCTGAGTGAAGAATGTATTTTGAATATGTCTTATCTGTTAATAAAATGAGGAGATTGTTTAAAATAATAACTGCCCTGATCACAGGGTGCAGAAGGAGTTGAATTTTAAATTAAAAAAAATCAGAGGAAGAAAAAACACAGAATAGGAGCACAAAACCCAGACAGACTTTACTGCCACAAAAAAAGCTGTGGTCAATGGTGTGAATTGCATTATCTCCAAACTCCTATTTCTTAGGGTCTGCTTCTGCCTCCTCTTATGTAGGTTAAAACAATTAATTTTTTTTTCAGAAGATAAAAGGATTTTTTTGATTGATCTGCAAAAATAAACAAAGGGAAGCAAAGTCTGCTGGTTCAAGACAGTTTGGGAAGATCTGTGTCCTGTTATTAAACACTGCCACGTCCTTGTGTTTCAAGTCATCCTGCTTGTGTTTCTTCTGAAAAAGGAATTTACCTGTCCCAGTACATGGGTTCAGATGTGCCCCATATCAAATACAGTACTTATGTGCTTGCTTTCTGAGCTGTTAGAAGGCAAGTCAGTCTAGAAATGCAGCATGTCTTCATTAGGAAAATGCAGCCGTGCAGACTGTGAGGCAATTTCATGGCTGCTATTGCTTTACATGAACCTGCGTTTGCATGGAGGAACAGTTAACTCCTTTTTGATGGGAGAAGCATGTTCACACCTATATGTGCTTCTTTGCAGTGACTAATCCTATGTGTGCTTTCAGTGCCAGGTAAAGGTGAGTTAGTTTATCCTTCACTGAAAGTCCAGCCGTGTACTTCGAGCTGCAGCATAGCAGAAGTCTTGGAGTGGAAATCATAAAATAGCTCATATGTTTTACTTTTACTCCTTCACTACTTGTGATTATCTTCACATTCCTGAAAGAGTGACTTGTTGCTCCTTCATGAACAACATGAAACTTTTACTCTTTCCAAAGATATCCTTAGGAAAGGTGGGATCTCTTGATGAGACATTAGGACATTTGATAGAAGTTAGGTTCTAAAGGAAACTAGTTCTATTTTCACCTTACATATGAGAAGTAGGTTATTTCATAGTTTAATACCTCCTCCAAAGACCTTTCCTGAACTGACTGTGCTGTTCTGTTTTTGTAAAAGTGAGTGCTTCTGAAAAGCAAATAGACCTGAAGGAAACCAGGCTTCTCACAAACGGCACACTTGCTGCAACAGACTACTTTGAAAGCATTCTTTTCAGAGGAGTAAAGTAGAAACAACTAAAGAAGCCTTTTACAACAGTTTATGACTATCAGAATACCCTTGTTTACCACTGAGAGTAGAACACCATGTGTTGCGGTGCCTAGAAAATCTTGTCTGCATCAGAACGCTGTTGTACAGAAAGAACAAAAGTCTTTGTGCCAAACAGTTCACAGTCCCATGATAAAACAAAAGAAGAAGGGGTACAATGAGATTAATATTGTCATGGCAGCTGAGCTTTTGTTACCATCACCCACAAAGGAGAACTTTAGAGAGGAACATGAAGAATAAAGAAGTGCATTCTGGATGTTTACACGGAAGTCCAGCATGTGATATGGCACAAATGTGGCCTAGTGCATGACTGAGAATGGGAAGCAGCTTCACAAATTGCTGGAAAAAAACCCTCTTGGTATTTAGTCGTACAGCTGTAGAGATGATTGCAAAAAAGCAACAGTTCTTCTAGGGAAGGAAAAAATGTTATGTAGGACGAGACTCCATAGATTTGCGTGGCTTATTTAGATGACTTTGATATAGTTATTTTGCTAAAGAATATTGTTTATTGTTTGTATTACCATGGTGTGAGACCACCACAGTAGGAGCTCTGGCCATGGATGACACCTCTGCTGTGCAAAGTGCTCAGTAAACACAGACAGAAAGATTTTAAGAGGTAACTAAACAAAAAATAAACTAAAGAGCATGGATAGCAGTGGGCAAAGAGGGAATGAGAGCATGATGAGCAGTAGAATTGGAGCAGCTTTCAATTGTGTTAACAGAGGAGAGTTTAAACAAGGGTATTGAAATGTAATTTTGGGGGACTTCTGAACATAAAGCATGGTCTGCAAGAAGGGGTGTGGGTCTGAAAAGGAAGCCTGAGTGCCCTCAGAACCTGAGTGAATTTGAGCGCTTCTTCATGGGGGAGAGATGGTAAGAACCTTATGGATTAGCTGTGAGGGCTGATCACGTTTAGGTGTAATAAAGGCAGAAGAGTCAAAGGAGGGAAGGAGAAAGGACAAAGAGGTGACTCTCTCTGCCGTTCAGGTGACCGGCTGGGAGGGTGATATTTGCAGTGTCTTGGTTGGCCAGAATGGGAAGCTTCCTAGTTCCTGAACTAGCAGATAGCAGAAATATCACAGAAGAGTTTTAGGCTGTGGTGGAATCTAGGAAAACCTCCATCTAAAATGTGTTAGTCAGAAAGAATTTCCTTGAGGACAATGACTTTTAGCTTTTTTATAGGCGCTTCTGTTGCTGGGGACAGCAGAAAGAGAAAAGAAACAGTTCCAGTTCCATTGAGAGACCTGCTCCTGCAGCTGATGGCTTTTTGTGGGGACTCACAAGAGCTAATATTTTTAATTTCCATGGATGATTTCATTGTCGGGTTGACTGTGGTAGTCTGGATAGAGTGTGTTAGAGGAAGACTTATGCAAGAATGCAAGAACTTTGATAACAAGCTGTACAGCAGAAAAACTCTGAGTTTGATGATTAGAAATAAAAGGTCATAAGCGAAGGAAAAAACTGCTAAAAAGTAGTCTCCTTATTGTTAATGAAAAATACTAATAGTGAGGAAATTCTACCAACCAAGTAGTTTTGCTTGGAAAGACAGCTATCCAAGGAATGGACTGGGCATGCAGGTGGTCAGTGTGAGTCATAGTGCTGTGGACAAAAGGAAGTGCCTGCTGCCTATAGTATATACCGGATAACAGACTGGAAATAAATAATGAAATGATGTTTTGAAAAATGCCAATCACACTGAACAAAGTAAAAATGTCAGTTCTATCTATCCTTTTGATAATGATGGAAATCAGACTGATTGTAAATGCCCAAATTTTCAATCCTCCTCATTCAAATAGTTTATTCAGAGCAAAACTAGATATTAACATTATAGTAGCAGTGTGTTAGAGTGGAGGAATTTAAACACATGCAAATAAACCTCTCAGAAACAGAGAGCGTGAAGTAAATTCCTTGATCAGTCCTGCAGCTTCCTCCAGTCAAAAGCCAACAGCTAACTCCTTTAACTGTAAAGTGAAAAAAATCCAACAACGGTGTGAATCTCGTTTTACCCTGAAATGAAATAAAATACAGGAACAACATAATGGGAAAACTTGCAAGTACTCTGGTTGTCAGCTCTAAAAGACATCACTGGGTGTCCGAGCATTAGAAAATAGGACACTTCTTCCTTCATTATACTAAAACTAGGAGGAAAAAGGGAGGTAATCTTTTATTTAGGTGTTTATTCATATTTTGTTACAAGAGTTTTGATTTGGAAAAAAAGATGAACCTAGTTGTGTTGCAATAAAATTCAGCAAAGGGAGTATTTTGGTTGTTTTCTAGGGAGTTGAACACCCTTATTTTATTGCCACTTTGGTGAATGGCCTTTCCTGATGACTGGAGTGGGTATGTGATGGTCAGTCTGACCTCTGTGAAGCTGAGAGCCCTAATTTCCTGACTGCCTTTTAAACTTCCTGAGAATAAATTTTTGTCTTTTCTATGAAGACAAAAGTTCACATTATGTGACAGGACTATTAATTGTGTGTTTTAGAGCCATCTGATGAGCTGTGGATTGGGTTGAATGACCTCAAGGTTCAGATGTATTTTGAATGGAGCGATGGAACACCTGTCACCTACACCAAATGGCTTCGTGGAGAACCCACTCATGCAAACAACAGGCAAGAGGACTGTGTCGTTATGAAGGGAAAGGTAAAGTCACATAGCTATTGACAAAGTTGTCTTATAATTTCATGTATCATTTGGGCTTTTTCCTATGCAAGAGCAAATAATAAAAAATAATTTTAAAAAATGGGGGTGTTATTGCGTGAAGCAGTCTACTTTAGAGTCAGGAATTACTTTTTTGAGGAAAGAGCTCTGTTTGAGGTTGCCAGAAAATTTCACTGAGAGGCAGACAAGTTGTGGCAACTGCTCCACAAGGTCCGTATTTCAGGATTTCAGTTTGTGCAAGTGGACTTCTTTGAAGAACTTATGATTACATTGGGAAGCAGATGAACATGTAAGTGTTTTTCTTCAGTAATCTCAAAAGACATTTTAGATATGCTTGGCTTTTTTCAGTTTTCACTGAATGTGGGATTCACCTTAAAAAATTGCAGTAGCAATTTTTTATTGATGCTAGAGAGAAATGTTCTCTTTAGAAGAAAACAGAAATCTTAATTTTATTTTTCTAAGCAAAGTTATAAATCTTGGATCTAGATGGTTTAGTTGTTAGGCTTGTATCTGCACTGCACATGAAGAGCTGTGAGAAAAGTAGTAAAGTATTTAGCAGTGGCATTAGTGAAAGCCTTTCCTGGGTGACTGTATACCTGCAATTTAAAGGCTGCTTAGAAATGGCTGTCTTCTGGAATCTGGCAATGGTTAGTGACCTAGGAGTATTAAAGAACAGAGATAATACCTGGCATAAAAGTCAGTCTGTGTTGTTGTATTTTTCCTTTTTGTGATAATTAAAAACATCAAACTTACCACCTCCTTTAGAGTTTGCCAATTTTATCAGGAGGGAAAAAGGCATGTACACATACCAAAGGTATTTTCTTACTCTGCAAAACTGAAACTTGACGGTTGAACTTTTGCTACACTTTTGGTGAGTGCACTTCTAAATTGAAGAGGAAAACTAAGGTTTTTTCCCAATGTCCTGAACACTTTACCAAGCTCTACTTGGCACACAAGTTTCAGTCAAGCTCCAGTAGGCTTAATTTTCTCGCTTGCTTCACTTTGGTGCAGTCATCAACAGCAACCTTGGCCTATATGCATGCAGCTGGCTCATGTGTTGCCATCATTCTGGTCCAGCAACATTCAAGTTTAAGACTCAGATTGAGCGCAGCAGGAGACGGCTGAGCCAGCCCTGCATCAGGAAGAAGTAGTACGGGACATAGAGGAGTCTCATTCACAATAATAAAAATTGTTAAAAAGTCTTCTCTGCTGTATTAGTGGGCATACTCTGGTGAGAAGAGTGTAAATGTATGTTTCTTGCACGTCAGCCTTGTCGTGGTGCACATGGCAATTGAGCCAACAACCTTTTAAGGGTGTGAAGATTTTTGTGCTGTGTTGTCTGTGCAGTGGCTGTGCCAGTGCTGGTTGAGGTTGTAGTGGATGCTTTGCCTATCAGAGTTACGGGGTCAGACAGTGGAAAGAAGCTGAGTGCTCCAACGCAAGAGTCAGTCAATCGAGGCTGTAAATGGCACTTGCTTCAAGGACTTTTATACTGGTCAAGGCCAGAGAACTTGCTCAGGCATGGGAGGTGAGTAAGGCAGCTGGCCTTGGTGCATGTGGCAGGTGAGTTTCTAGGAACATATACTTGAGGTTTTGTCTCATCTACCATCCTGTGCCCTTTAGCTAACCTCATCTATTGGTGTTAAGGTTTATGGTATTACACATGGAAGTATTGATGGAGGAAGTATTAGAGGAAGTAAGAGGCAGACAGGCATTTAATGATTTGAGTAGTGCTTTAAAAAAAGTATTAGCATAGATCTTGATATTCACAGTTCCTAGATACATTAAAAAAAAATTCTATTTTTTAAAGTCTTTTGGAACACATAGGGTAGCTTAAATCCATTAGTAAAGCTGTGATTTTCATCAAAATGACTTGACTGCCTTCAAACAAGCATTTCAAGAAAGAAAAAGGAAGGAGCAGAACCTGTTTTGTGGTTTTCTGAGGATTGAGATGGCATTTTCTGGCCAAGCCAAGTGTTACAGAATTCAGGTAACTTAGATTCAGGTTAAAAATTTCTATTTGTGTACACAAGTTGGCATCCACCAGATTCTACTTTTCTGCAAACCTAAGTAAATCACCTGTGACAGTTGGAACTCCAGCATCTGTTACATTTTTCTAGGAAAGAGACAGCTACATCAATTTCTGTTTCAAGATTAGAGGAAAGACAATCTAGTTGTTTCTGTAAGATTTTAGGAGAAAGGCAAGGCAGGTAGAGATTGCAACTAGCCCTAGCAGTATCCTCTGGTGCAGGGCACCAACAGCATGGTCTGGAATCAGTTGATGCTGCTCCACAGTGTCAAGACCTGGAAAAAACCACTGTTGGTCTACCTAAAGTTTCCCTCCCTCCATGTGGCCATTCATTGAAACCTACTGGATAAAGAAATGGATAGAAAAATAGGAATCATTGTTATTTATGCCCTCATTCTCACTTTGTATGGTCAGTAAAATTTTGAAATTCAGACCAAACCACTAGAGAAAGCAAGAGAACAGAGATATATTTTCAAAAGGCAGCTCATAAGACATGATAAGAAGTATCTAGAAATTACTGCATGAATTTCCCGCTGAAGACACAGTTATGGAAAGGCAGCAAATGATCTTTCTGCAGCTAGGGACCCACAGCTTCAGAGTAGGTTTTCCTGTGTTGAAGAAGTCTGAAGGTTTTGCAAAGATGGCTTCTCCTAGTCTGCAAAGATCAGAGATTTGGCTGATTATTTGAAGGGCCTACCAACCTAATGAGAAAGACGTGGTAGGGGATGGTGTGACAGCCACCAGTGGACTTGCCTTTCAGTAAGCACAGGGCAGACACAAGCACCAGGTGAACATATAAGGCTTTGCTATTGTAGGCAGAAGTGTTGAGCTTTGAAAGAGTTTTTGCTGGAAGCAGGGTTTGTTGAGTCTCTTGAGAGCTTGGGGTATTGTGACACAAGTGTGTATGTATTACCATGATGATTATTTTACATTTGGGAGGGGGCGGGGGGGGGATAAAAAGAAGGAAAAAAAAAGAAGACGTTGTCATCAACTGCTATGAAATTAAAGTTATAAAGGTGAAGCCTTTAAGGCATAGGTGAGGCACACAAGTTTCCCTTCCTCTCCTAATACAGTTCATCTGTTCAGCCAAAATGCATGTAAAATATTTTGGGAACATGGTGTGGTGTTCCTTACTTTCAGTACAACTCCTACTGAACGTCACTGTTTCTTCTGAGAATCTGCAGTATGAGGAATAAGAATATTAATTCTAACTTTGACAATGAACTTTTTACATCTTCAAAGTTTTGTGTAGGTATTAACTAAGGAATGTAGTCTTCTGATGTTGTTTTTTTTTTGTAAGAGCTGTATTTCCGTGGGGAGAGAGGATATCGCCCTTTCCTCCCACATGATTATTAACTCAGTAGTCTTTGTAAAGATGGTGTATTGCTGTCACCCTCAAGGGATTGCTTTTCAGAAGGGTAGGTAATCAAAGAAAGTGTAAATCAATGGTAAATCAGCTCCAGAAGAAGTGAGATAGGAATGAGGCTGGAATTAAGTATTGAACTTAGATTAAGGTTTTGTTCCATTTAAAGCTAGCAAAAAGTTATGACATACTTAAAAGTATAAACCAGCTTTTTTTGAAGATTAAATCCCGATTGACTGAGGTTCTGTTTGTATGTTCAGGATGGATTTTGGGCAGACCGTTCTTGTGAAAAGAAAATTGGCTACATCTGTAAAAGGAAACCTATGTCAGATGCTCCTACAGAAGAGGAAATTATTGACATGGGCTGCCAGAGAGTAAGTCAAGAAAAAGCTGTCTGATCTGAATAGGCTGCTAAGAATGATAAAAAAGAGAAACTGTCACCTAGGTGACAGAAAAAACCAGGACAAATAGGTTCTGTGTCATGATAATCGGAAGAGTTTGTCTTCTCATTTCTATGGCAGATGGGGTAGGTGACATATATGGCTAAATCTAATCTATGACTGTCATTTGGCTCTTGATACTCCCTTTCTTTTTCCAGAACTTAAACCAAATCTCAAACCTGTTATCCCTGCAGCAGACCGTTTGTCCTTGATTGGCATTCAAGCTTCCCTAAAGAGTTTGCCTGTACCATCAGCTGCACTTCAGCTCTGGCTACAGTTTTCTATAAAATTGTTCGTAGCAGGAAGTGTGTCCCTGTCTAAATACTGTTCTCAGGGCTTTGCTGTGGTCTCTGGTAGTGCTCTCTACTTTGAACAGCTTATTACCAGTGGCCAAGTAAAATGAATTTATTGTGCTCCTTCTGAATTGTCAGCAGATCTATTGTTTACTTGTTTGCCTTCTAATTACATAACACTCAGTAATTACAAAAAACTACGGTAATTTATTATGCCATAGGAAATCTTATTGAGTATTTGTCTTCCTTGAAGAATTTGCCTTTTCTTCCAAGTCTGCTTTACACAGCTTCAGAGAAATTCTTTGATGATTATTCCCAGTATTTGTAAAAGAGCACCTGGAATCCTTACAAATGTTCAACTGTTGAAGGACATAAAGGGTTCCTATGCTTATGGATATTACCATTGCCTATAGAACTAAGTGCACGCTTGTAGAAAAAAAGTCTGTCAAAAGTGAGAAATTAAAAACCATCAGAAGAAATTTTTTGTGAACTGTGGCTGGTCACAGCAAACTTCTCTGAGAGCGTGTTTCTGAGTAAGTGGTATTTGAATGACAAAACTTTAGGAGTGTTAATGTTAGTTAAGAATAAACAAACTTGTCTGAGGTGTCATTCCTTTTCTGGAAATTCGAGTTTAAGTGTGCTTCTCAAGACCATCCTTGTGATTGCACAATGCCTATGTGCTGGTTGTAATCCTGTTCTGAGCGCAAAAGGTGTGCAGAAAAGCCTCTCATCCCTTTTTGAGTGGAATACATTGATTGAAAATTCATTAGATATGAAAATTTTTTTATGAAACAAAATTCTAAAAAGCTTTGATCCTGCCTGTTTCAAGTCTGACTTTTTCAGTTCTATTGTTCCTTTGTTTAGTGGTTAGGTAACAGTGGTATAAATCAGTTTTCTGTTTTGTTGGTTCCCTTTTCCTTTCCCACGTGTGATCACATTTATTTTGACAGGGTTGGAAAAGACATGGTTTTTATTGTTACTTCATTGGGAATACATTTGTAACATTTTCTCAAGCAAATCAAACCTGTGGAAGGCATCAGGCTTTTTTAGCAACTATTGAAGACAGGTATGTAAACGTCTACTTGTCTGAGGGGATCACATGAGGATTCAACGTCTAGCATCACTTGCATACCAAAATAAAGACTGATCTGGGCAAAAATCTAGTTTCAGAGGGTAGCTGTCTGTAGACACAGAACTCTTCATAGTTTTTACATGTATATTCAAATCCATGAATCTGGTTTACACTGAAAGTAGGTTAAGGCTATGATATCCGTATTGATATAGATGGTTATGTCAAAGAAAAATAGAATTGTATTTTCTACTTCCTTATTGTGGTGGCTAACTTGAGTGAGGAATACAGATTCCAGTTTTGATTATTAAATAAAGAGACATGGCTCTGAATCCCTTTCAAAAGGTAGTTCAAATGAGCAAGAGGATATAATTTTCAACTGTCTGGTCTTAGAACGGAGATACTTTTAAAAAATTTAGGTGAGAAATCAAATGATGTAAAGTGTTTGGTACCTGAAAATCTGTCACAGTTCAACCAGGGTTCAGTGAGTGTTAAATTTCTGGAGAAGTGGTGCACATTACCATACGTGAAATATAGGAAAAATAAAAGATTTAAGAAACAAAATATTTTGCTTGCAGATGACTGGATGTTTTGCACAATCTCTTATTTGTTTCTATATAATCAAAGTAGATATAATATGAAAGCTCCAGCTGTCACGAATGGTATCTCTCTAAAAATAGGTAGCACTGCAGCTGCCATAAAAATGGTCTAACATTAATGTGGTCTTCAGACTACACCTTGATAAGGGGAGACTTTTTTTTATTTGCTCTGATTTCTTAAGAGCTGTTTGTTTAAACACCAGAATGAACTATGAAAGGCTTTACATAGGTTTGTTTCCCAAATGAAACTTTTCTTGCATAATCATTGGATCTAATTTAGTGTTCCTTAGTTTGATAATTTAGTATAATACTGCTTTGGCCTATATTTTTTGTAACTTTCTTCAGTAATGCAGAGACTCCTTTTTCGGTTCTGGATTTGTCTGAAGCAAGAAGTAAGGAAATACAAGAGTACTAGAAACTCACAAAATACAGTGGTATAAAACATAAGGCATGTCAGGTTTCTTCTTTACCACCAAATTCTTGTCAGTCCATGATTATGCCACATTACTCACTGGACATCTGAGAAGAAAGCAAAATACTCTGATATCGAAACTTACAAAATATCTATTATTTAATGGTTTTGTTATATTCTTTGCTAAAGAAAATTCTTCAAAGTTATGCTTTTAAGAAGGTACTGCTGTGTTTCTGAGAAAATAACAAGCCTTTTACAACTTTTAAAAATAAGTTTAACAGTATTAACTTAATGACTGATTTCTTTTGAACAGATATGAACAAGCCTATCTGACTAGCCTGGTTGGGCTAAGAACAGAAAGATACTTTTGGATTGGACTTTCAGATGTAGAAGAAAAGGGAACGTTCAAGTGGGCTAATGGTGAATCTGTCTTATTTACACACTGGAATTCTGAAATGCCTGGTAGGTATGACTCTGTGCTGTTTAATGAGTCCAAGGCCCAAAATAAGTTGCTCATTTCTTGAAGTTTTGATTATTAAATAAAGTTTTATTCTTAACACACTCTTGATGACATAATGGCCAATGGCTTTCAAATACATCGATCTGCTTTCCACAAGAATCTGGCGCAGTTGCTAAGTTCCTGCTTAGTGCTGAAATTTTTCAGTATGAGTTTGAGAAGAAACTTTTAATTGAGATCAAGTTTCTGATTTGCAACTATTCTGGGGAAATTTGTGTCTGTACTACTCTGGAGGAGCAATCTCTGCAGGCATTGTGCACCCTCCTTGCGAGTCCCGCCTGTTCATCCATACCTTGTACCACACTTACTCACTGCATGTTCTGAGTGTGTGGGATCACAGCATGCATGAAGCATCTCTGAGTCCTAGAGAAAATGGGGTTGTAAGGTAGGAGAAGAGGGCCAAAATATAGGAGTGGGGGGTTATTTAATCTCTGATGTGATCACATCAGAAAGGGGGTGGTTGTTGGTGTTCAAAGTTCTGGTATGTTGCATGTGCCTTTCAGGAGGTCCTCTGATTCAGTTTAATTTCAGTGCCTAGTTGCTGATTTGAATGTGTCAGGTGAAGTGGTAAGACTATATAGATCATGAAGCCAATAGTAGATGCTTATATACCTAGTTAGTTTTTGAAAATTGTAAGTCAGATTAGTCAAATTTGAGAAACTAGTTCTAACCACATCTTCAGTTCTAGGGGAGAATTTGTTGGATATAAGGTTATGACCTAGCTAGAGTCAGGCACTGCAGGTGATTTGGTGTGAGGCATAATTCAGTATCTCAGAGTGGATGGCCTACAGATTTTTTGCCTTTTTTTCTTTTCTTCATAAATTAGAATCATAGAATCAAAGAATGGTTTGTGTTGAAAAAACATTTAAAGATCACCTAGTCCCACCCTCTGCCATGGACACCTTCCGCTAGACCAGGTTGCTCAAATCCTAGTCCAACCTGACCTTGAGAACTTTCACGAATGGGGCATCTACAACTTCTCCAGCAACCTGTTCCAGTTACTCACCACTTTCATAATAAAAAATATCATTCCTTATGCCCAATCTGAATCTACCTTGTTTCATTTTAAAATGGTTGTCCTTTGTTCTGTCACTATAAGCTCTGGTAAAAAGTCTTTCTTCGTCTTATAAGCACTCTTTAGATACTGAGTAGTCGTGACATTTCCCTGGAGTCCTCTTCCCCAGGCTGAACAACCCAACTCCCCAAGCCTCTCTTCATAGGTGTTCCAGCCTTCTGATGATTTTCGTGGTCCTCCTGGGGACCTGCTCTAACATTAGAAACATTTTTGATTCTGTACAAAGACTTTATTTCTGCCAGGATAGAATATGAAGTTTTCTAAATTCTCGTAACACTCTAAATGCATTTTTGTGCATTCCTGTTTACAACCAGGAAGAAAGCCAGGCTGTGTTGCCATGAGGACTGGAATAGCAGGTGGATTATGGGATGTAATAAATTGCGAAGAAAAGGCAAAGTTCCTATGCAAAGTGTGGGCAGAAGGAGTGACACTTCCACCCGTTCCTACAACAACTCCTATGCCCCGGTGTCCAGAAGGTTGGGACTCAAACAATCGTATTAGCTTCTGTTTCAAAGTACGTATGTTGATTATTTCTGCGTTAAGGTAGTTTCTATTTGCTTCACATACATGCGGTTAGCTCAGTTTGTCAGAGCATGGTGCTAATAATGCCAAAGTTGCAGGTTTGATCCCTTTATGGGCCATTCATTTAAGAGTCGGACTTGATGATTCTTGTGCGTCTCTTACAACTCAGAATATTCTGTGATCCCAATAAAAATTGGCATATGAACGTCCTATTGTTTCATAATCTTGTTTCCAGATTATATGTAGAAGTCTTCTTCCTTTCTACTGAAATGCTCATGGTTTTGTTTATTCTGTTAAAGACTAATCTTCAGGTTTGACCTTCTGTTCTTAATTTCCAGTTCTGTTAATCTTCTTGTCTGGTTATCATCTTGCAGTAGACACTCCTATCAGCAATGCAGTTTGCTAACTTGTCTTAAAGAGTTCATTCCAGGCCTGTGTTTCGCAGAGGAGAACACTCCTAAACCCTTTTCTCTAAGTTTCTGTAATCCCCACAGAATACAATTGTAAATTAATCGCTTTTGGGTAGCTAATATTTCTTGATCTTGTGATCTATATGGTCTATTTTTTTCTGATGGCAAAATGCTCTCTTTAGCCTTTTTCAAGAGCAGAGCACAAGAGAACATGGCTGGAATCGCAGGCGTTTTGTCGCTCCATAGGAGGAGACCTGGCCTCCATTAACGGCAAAGAAGAGCAGTACGTGATATGGCGTTCCATTGCGTGAGTAACCACACGGTGGGCGTCGGGGCACTTTAATTAGCCTCTTCATCTTTCTGAGATATTTCTTCTTAGGTGTATGTGTTTACTTCTGTATAAGCCAATCTGCATCCAGTACCTGTGTCAAGCACACAGCAAAAGAGTAGAGCTGATGAAATAGCAGGAGTTGTATGCCTAGCAGCAATAACCTCAAAAGCTAGTTATGAAGTTACACTGGCGAGATATCTACTTAAGGCAACATTTATCATCTGAAGTAAAGCTATTTGCTGTGGAGTTGTGGATATAACAAAATTAATACAGATGCCAGTTGTTATCACATAAGTAAGCGGATAAAAATGGTAACAGTTGTAATAAATCTGGACAATATGTTGATTTTTTTGTCACTTTTATGAACTAATAAAAAAGCAGATGCAACTTCATGTTAATTTTTTTCTTATGTAAGGAACGTAAATAAGTTTAGTACATCTCTGAGTTGCAAAAAACAGGTGTGAGATTTGTAAATAAGAAGAAATATTCTTAGAAAGCTAACACTTGCAATATGACCAGAATAAACCAGGCTCAAGGATCTTGTACATCCCTGGCTAACCAAGAAGCAAGACTGAAACATTATGGCTCTGCGAAATGCTATGACCATACTAGAATTCTAGCTGTGTACTTACAGTAAGGAAGAAGTATCAGATGCTTCCTTGCCACAAATTGACTGAATATATTCACATAAATCAGTAAAGTGTGTCTGCTTGCAGGCAAGGATTAGTTGAATGTGATATTTTAAAAATGTGATTCAACTGCAGAAAGTAACTCTCTATTTGGAAACCGTAAGTGCCTTTACAGAGAAAATGAAGAGTTGAGAAATGGAGCAACAGTATTTAGTAAACCATTATACAAAGGTATTAAGCCACCTTATGTACAGGAGTTGTATCTGGTAATTTTCTTGATCTGTATTTCAATCTGAGTTAATGCATAATGATAACAGCTAGAAGCAGTTGCATTTTAATTTATTTTCACCTTGGTTGTTACTGTTTTTAACAGCATTAGGGACTATACTTAGAGAACTCTCTTAACTGTAGCAAATGATAGATTGTTAAAAATATTGCAATGCCCTTATTAGTATTGGGACTTTTTTTTTTTTTAGAAACAATGGCTATTACCACCAGAATTTCTGGATGGGTTTATATTACTTAAATCCTGATGATGGCTTTGCTTGGAGTGATGGATCTCCAGTGAGTAATTTAATTTTCCACAGCTGTTATTTTGCATTCCCTATGCTTCTCAAGTATGTGTAGTGCATGTGTTTCTGTGTAATTTTTTGCTTAATCATAACCTTCTGTATCCTGCTCTCTTTAGGAAAGCTAATGAATAGCAATTTCATGGCTTGATTTTTTTTGGCTAAAATACACTGCTTTTCAATAAGAAGATACACATTGAATCAACAAGGAAACTAAATACATGCGGAATAAAAAGATGTTATAAATGCAAGGACTTTTTAAGTGAAATAGTCCTTCTTTAGTATTTCTTTTCTTTGCTCATTATCTTCAATGGCTTACATTCCATGGAGATTAAGGCATTTTTTAATGCCAGTTCGACTTATTGAACTTTAAACTAAGGTATAAAACTGCAGAAAAAAAAGTGATTTTGGAGATGTTGGTGTACTTGATGCAAGGTTGGTCAAGATACATTGATGGAAATTTACAGTACAGAAACCTGAAACTGGATTTTATAAAGGAAAATTAGAATAGCAGTAATAACCTTCTGAGGAAAATGCCAACATTTTTACTGTATCTGAATAATATCCTATTTTACTCATACTGTAAATTTAATTATTTTAATACAAGATGTAGCATGCCCCAACATTGTTATTAAATGTATTTTACAGAATTTAGGTCCCATAAGAAATGTTGATATTCTTCCAAGTGTGAACAAAACCAACTGTTACCTAAGCTGCAATCCATTTGCAATCTGAAAAAAGTTTGAAATGTCAGCATTTGCACGAGGGGATTCTGGCTTCATCCTATCTAACTTTTTAAACTGACATTAGGAACAAGTTGAATGTCTGTGCTTTGATGCTGTCTCCTCCCTCTCTCCCTTATTTTATTTCCATATAACAGAATCTTCACAAAACTTCTTCTGTCATAGGTGAGGTATGAAAACTGGGGCTTTGGAGAACCAAATAATTATCAAGGAGTTGAACTTTGTACAGAAATTAGTGGTGATTCCAGCATGCTTTGGAATGACAGACACTGTGATTATATGTATGGATGGATTTGCCAAATAAGGAAAGGTATTGCTTACTCCTGTGTATTAGTGTAAAAAGACGATATTCTCAGTTGATTTTTACCTTAACTTTAAGAAATAAAAAATTACAAAACCTCTGTATAAGAATAGTTCCCTGTGGAATATGAAACATCATAGTGGTATAAGGATTTTCATGTCTTTGAGATATTTAAAGGCACAGAGCCTTTAGTGTCCTGCTGGGACTTCTCACTGTTCTTTCTCTATGATTTCAAAAAGGGTAATATGATACTTGATAAATTGGGAATGTTACTTTGAATATTCATGTTCACATTTTACTTTTTTGTTTAGAAAATTCATGCCTTCTCCAACAAATCCTATTATGGATTTCTTTTCTGAGTTGACTTTCAAGTTATTCGAAAATAGTTTGCAAATCAGTTCACATACTCGACTTTTTTATGAGTGAAAAATCCTTCCTTCACTTGCCTCAGGTGCTGTTTTATCTGCTATGAATGTGTAGTTTCAAGACGGAGCCTGTTTTTGAGACACTTTATTTCTATAATCGCATGTTGGTTACTCACTAAATTCTCATGAGATATGTATTTGGATGCTTTTTATTTACTGAAGACATCAGGATAATATGTATAATTTAGGGAACACTTGAGTTCCACTAGCAGGACATCTATCTAAATTTGAGCTTTTTAGAAAGTGCACAATTAAGTGTTTTACTGCATTCTTACAGTGGGATGGAGAGGTGCAAAATAAAGATGCTGCATTAGATTATTGACAATAAATATCAGCTCTGCCTTATATTGGTAAAAAAAAAATTCTTAGGCATAGATTTTCTTAATAAATGTCATTATTTTTGAGATTATATTTTAGCAAAATTAACTGGTAAGCCTTAACTGACAGTTTTCCTGTATAATAAATTGTTTTCCTGAGATACTAATGATGACATCAAAGATCCCATCTCTATGGTGCTATAGCAAAAAAAAATCCAGGGTCATTCTTTAGTCTAAAGCTTTTCCTTTCATAAAGAACCAGTTAATTTCTAGAGGTCTTTTCCAATGAGATTTTATCTTGGGAAATTTGTGAGATCAAGGCAGAATTTACTCTCAACCACAGAAAGATGGAAAGAACCTCACTCTGTAGTAGTTAGAACACCACATTAGATGATAACCCAGCCTGTATTCCTGCTGCCTCTGATTTAATCCAGAATTCAAGAATTTGTGACCAAGGGAAAAGAGGGAGAGGGAGGTCTGGGACAACTGTCTTAACAGAGTTACTGCTCTGGGACATTAGGTTTACTGCTTTCAATGAATAAAAAAAATTACTTAATTCAGGTAAAGTTCAAGGTATTTACAATACTTTGCGCATAAGGAATAACTTCAGGGAACAAGATTATGTACTTAAAATTGTATAGTATACCAAAAATAAGAGATTTAGGTTATTTAGTTCCTTCTACATTTTGGTGTTAAATCCATTGCTAACCGCAAAAGTCAATGTCAGTATTAAAACATGCCTATCAGTCACAGAAAATAGTTTCTCTTCAGACAGAAAGTATACAATCACAATAAATATTTTTTTCTCACAGGGGCAAGTGTGAAGCCTGAACCAACAGAATCTCCTGCACCTGGTAGGTGTTACTGCTATTGCTCTTTGTGCGTGTGTGTGTGTTAACATTTTATTAAGGAGGATGTCTTGTATCTCAGGAGCAGTATACTTAGCTTGGCAATTATCTTACAGAATACAAGACTACTGAGGATGGATGGATTATACATGAAGACAAACAATACTATTTCAGCACGGAGACTGCTCCTATGGAAGAGGGTCGTGAGTTCTGCAAAAAGAACTTTGGAGACCTTTCTGTCATTGAGAGTGAAAGTGAAAGAAAGTTCCTCTGGCGATATGTAAGAAAAATCATTAATACTATGGAATAAATCATCCAAAACAAGTGAGCACGGGCACAAATCCTTTTCACCATGGTGTTCTCCCTACAAGTTTTGATAGTGAAATTGCAGTTACACTAAGCCAGATTAGTATGAAGAACAAACTAATGCTAACTTTTAAGGGATCTGTGGCTTCATTTTAGCAAAAGGTATTACACTGGTGAGCTATGATTGTGTAAGATATCTTAAGTAGTGAATCAAACCAGCAACTGACTTACACACAACACTCAGAACCCTGATGTTAGATCTTGTCCATTTATCTGGGCTATAGTCTACCTAGCTGTCTCGTTTTGGTCCTCAAGTTTACTCCTTTGCCTCCTTCTTGTTGTAAGAATATAACTATGAAGAGAGAATATACTGGAACATGGATTATGCCATGAGAAAGAGCTTTGAAATCCTATTTCCTATATTATTGGAGTTGTTTGCTTTTTATGCTGCCTTAGGCCAACTGATTTTTAATCAGGAATGTGATTACAAGTTCTATTTGAATTACATGGAACATTTCCTGAGCTGGCTGAGGAGTGACAGTGGGAGAACACAAGGGCACATATCAATTTATATCCAAAACGTAGGAAGGGGCCTGTCTTTGCAAGAAATTTATCAGATAAAGTCCACTGCAGAGACTGTGGAATAGGTGCTGATTTCAGTGTCTTTCAAGTGAAATGTGAGAAGTGTTGATACAGTGACCACACCTTTTGGCCAATGGTGAAGTTTGACTGTGGACTGTCAGCTGTGAGCTGCTTTAACTTAAATGTTGTAGCTAGACAATGTATCCAGTTCCTATTCTCTCTCAGTTAGAGGTATATTACTCATCGGTAACATGATAGATTTATAAGACCATAGAGGGCATTTGTACAATTTTAATTTTTGCGTTCTAGATATTGAAAAATGGCAAAGAGGATGCATATTTCATTGGTTTACAACTAAGTATTGATCAACGTACAAGGTAGGTCATACCTAGTTTTGAGTCTTAATTTAAACGTGATTGTATTCTCGAGTGGTTTCATTCCATCTTAATTTAGCTCTAGATTATTCAGAAGAAATGCTGCATGTTTCCTAAATAGAATTCACCTAAAGATGGCTGAAAAATTGCACTGCAGCTAATGTATTTTGGATTTTTATTCAGGAATTCTAGTTTCTTTATTGTGTGGTGTATATTGAAAATATAAATAGACATCCAGACTGTAAATATATGAGATTTCTGGCAGGTAAAAATGTTCTTTTTCCCAGTCCTTAACTGTTGAGAACAGACTCCAATAAAGGAATAAATGAAACCTATTTTCTTTTTCTAGAACAAAGATAGCTGCTGCACTGTGAGAACAAGCAGGTTTCCTGCAAGCCTTTCTGAATGTCATTACGCAGCACTATATTGATTTTGACATGTGATATTTATTCAGGCTTAGATTCAGTTCAATCTGTATTTGAAGTGCCTGGATAGATGCTTAGTAGTTCTCAGTTCTCCTTATAGTCCACAGCGATAATGAGGGACCTTGAGAGGATAATTAGGCTGTTATATGAGCCAGGTCACCCTCTGAAAATGAGGTGTTTCTGCCTTTCTGGTTTTGTAGGGACCCTAAGATGAATATACTTTTAAGTACCTTGTGCATGTGCCTGAAGGATGAACCTGGGCACCTCTGTCACTTGCAGACCACTAGAAAGATGTGTCCTAATAATTTGCCTGGTTATGATTTTGTTCTTCATTGCCTAATCTACATGGATGTTCACCTTTTTCAGTGTTTTTATTTTACCTTGTATGTCTTTGCGCAGAGGGTAAGTTTAGTACAACTAGCAAAGAGGCAATTTGGTCAAAAAACCTTGTACACTTTTCTATGAACAGCTATATTAAGCATATTGCAAAGCTACTTTTTTAACATGGAAGAAATTCAATTTTATGTTAAAGAAGCTTTTTTTTTGGATTATTTTTCTTAAGCTGGATGGATGGCACTCCAGTGAATTATTTGGCATGGGCACCACATGAACCTAACTTTGCAAATAATGATGAAAACTGTGTAGTTATGTATAAGAATTTAGGTGAGTTTTGTATGTTTCTTGCATGAATTTCATTATTTGTGTGTTCACGTTACAAGATTTTTTTTCTTCTGAGAAGCACCCCTTCCCCCTCTTTTTCCTCTTTTGAAAAAAGTTCTTGAAGTAGACCATAGTACTACAGGTCTTAATAGTTTTGTACTCTTCTGCTTGCCTTAAGCCTAACATGGGGAAGCTCTGCTAGAGGTCTGTGGCTAGAGGTCTCTGTTGTGATTGCTGGTTTATATTTTTTATTAAAATTGACCTAATGTGTCACTATGAAATTTCTAGTACCTGGTTCTACAAAGCTTTTAACATTCTCTAATTAAAGTGTATATAAAGTAACATATTTTCCCTAGACACTGATATTGAATGATAATAAACTGAGAGACAGCTTTGATCTTATCTTTCAACTAAAAGCACTTTATGTGAGAATGAGTGAAACTGATTTCCATTAACCCACGTGAGACGTGGTGTCATACAGTTCTCCATTTATCTTACATCCAGGATTTTGGAATGATATAAATTGTGGCTATCCAAATCCCTACATATGTGAAAGGCACAACAGTTCCATTAATTCAACTGCTCCTCCAACAACATTATCATCTCCAAGGGGATGTCGTCCAGCTTGGCTTTCTTTTCGTAACAAGGTACCATAGCAAATACATTGCATGCTGGATGTTTGGCAAAACGTTAAATAGAAAACAAGGGAATTATTAATCACACTGTTTCTTATTAAAACAAAATATTATTATTTTTATGCAGAGAGCTAGGACACATGCATGATTTTGTTTGCCCATCTACTGTTTTGCAGGAAAAGTGCTTTGTTGATGATTCTAATGAGGCATATTCAGTAGCAGTTGCAGAAAGACATTCTCTAGTCAGCTCTTCAAATCTTTTGATACACATTTCATCAGAATTCCTGAAGTACTGATGCCTTGATCTTGGTGTTTTTTAACCAAACCATAATGCTTTTTCTTGCCTATATTTTGCCTTCCCTAACTTTAAAAACATGGTATGCTTTGTAGAGTAAAAATAATAATCAGACTAAGATCAGTCATGCATAACTTAGGACTGTTAGCTATCTATAAAAAAGTCAGGATTTGCTTATTTTCTAGGGATTTCAGATTAATTGTTGAGCAAAACACTTCAATGAGACTTCTAATTTTATATAGAACCAGGACCAACACAAAAAGCTCATTTAAAGTTGAATGTATTTTTTTAGATAAATGCATTATTTTACTGCCTTTTCTCCATCCTGCTCTGTTTTAAGCAGTGCTTATCAATTGAGGGATATTGGAGGAAAGATAATATACAGAGAATTTGTTCATATTTTAGTGCTACAAAATATTTGGATTTACAGAAGAGGAACGTGTTACTTGGCATGCTGCACGAACAGCTTGCATGAATTTAGGAGGAAACCTGGCCTCGATCCCTAATGAGCAAGTGCAAGGTACTGTGCACAGTTTTGTAGCAACTAGATGAGATGACATTTAATCCTTACAGGCTGGTTGGGATTTTTGTCTGAATATGAGCAGATTTGAATAGTGATTGTGCATGTGGTTTTTGTTGCAATCATGTAATTTTTAGAAATTTACAATGAAGACTTCACTTGAATCCACCAAATTTTAGTGTTGGTTCAGCCATATATATGTGTGTGTGCGTGTATATTGTCCTGGCAGCCAAAGTAATGTTTTTTCCTGCTTGCACATGATGCCAGCTGGACCCTGCAATTTCCATTCTAAACAATATGGTTTCACTAGGTGGCATTAACTTGCTGCATGGCTTTCCTATTAAATCAAGCAGAACACCTTTAGGATGAGAACTTGCCTGTGGGCAACTTAAAACAGGTTTGAGTGCTCATACACATCCCCAAAGCCCACCTTTTCACTAGAACAGCTTATTGTAACAAACTTAAGAGCTGCATCCCTGTCTCAGGGAGAGGAGCAGGGGAAAGTTACCTCAGCTTGAATAAGTGAGGCACATGCTCAAAATAAAAACCGGGGAGGAACTTGATAGATGTTAATAACACCCTTTCTTTTAGACATACTGCTTTATCCTACATGTGAATGTGATGAAAAACAGCTGCTGCCCAACCCATACTGTCTGTGAACTCAAGAGAGCATACTGAAAACTCGACCACTGTGAAACAATGCATAGAAGTCTGAGCAATGAAATAGTCTGAATTTAAACTGCTGATAAGAACTTAGTACTAATTGTGTTTTCCACCTGCGAAGAGCTGAAGAATCAAACTTTAATTTTCCAAACAGTTATATTCTTATCCTACATAATTTCTGCAGTACAGATTTCAGGTGGTTAGTTCACGCACAGGACTTGAATTCTAGGTAAAAGAGAAATGAGAAATGACACTATTGGCACAAAACTGTAATCATTGCAGGACGTGCAGGCATAAAGGCTTGAGTTCCTGTTACAATTCTGGCAGAGCAGCAATGCTAATGTTTGGCAAAGAAATCTATGGATTTCATTCCCGGAGGAGTAAAATCCATACATTTAGAAATGCTAAAGGAAAGTGAATGATTAACAGAGCAGGCAGAAATTAATCTATTCTTTCCAGAGGAAAAAAAATCGTAACAATGACTGCAGAGGATGGCAAAAGTCATAATATGTTGATTTTATTACAGCATTTGATGTATAATGGATTAGTGGATTGATGAATGTCAGCTGACCTACCCTGCTCTATTTGCGAGCCAGCCGCGTTAGCTAAGACGCATCCACCTGGACTGTGCAAAGCTATGACAATTGATTTGCTTGTGTTTAATAGTTCTGTTAAGACTCATTTGAAGCATGTTGCTTGTGCATTCTGCTCCCTGCCAAGACAGTGCAGGCTATTGGCTAGCTGTCCAGGGAGGGAAAAAACGCCCTCGTGGTTCTAGAGCAGCACTGCTTGTGCAGATACACAAATGGCAGAAGCTCGGTGGTGCTGTTACGTCACTGAGGGCAAGAACTCCTGTGGGATTATCAAAGATGTATGTGATCCCCACAGCTGCTTATGTCTTATTGCTGAACTAGGATTCAAAAGTGTCTTGAGACATTATAAAAAAGCATTTCTGTCACATTTTTGGCGTTCATCCCAGTAGCAGGTTAGATACTTAGTTGAAGTATTTTGCCCAAAGCCGCAGTTACGTATCTGGTTCCCTGTTCATCAAACTCAGCATTCATCTCCTTTTCATCTTACCTGCTTGTAGTGCCAGCAGTAGAGTGTTCTGTATTTCAGAAAAAGTATTTAATATCACCAGTCTCAGTGAGGCCAAACATTTCAAATGTCCTACATTAAAATTATTCCTCTTTTTCTTTGCATTTTTTTATTCTAGCTTTTCTCACATTCCATTTAAAAGATTTTGTTACTGATACATGGATTGGATTAAATGACATAAATCATGAAATGAGGTTCCTCTGGACAGATGGAACAGGGGTTTACTTTACCAACTGGGCCAACGGCTTCCCATCAGGACATACGGACTTATATGCATACAGAGGCCAGGTAAACAGCAATCACAGATTGTTCACTGAAATCTGATTTTATAGAATCATAGAATCATTTAGGTTGGAAAAGGCTTCTAAGATCGTTTAGTTCAACCATTAATACAGCACTGCCAAGGCCACCACTAATCCACGTCCCTAAGTGCCTCATCTACACATTTTTTGAACACCTCCAGGGTTGGTGACTCAACCACTTTTCCATGGGCAGCCTGTTCCAATGCCTGAAAACTCTTCGGGTGATGAAATTTTTCCTAATATCCAATCTAGTTGTGTCAATTTCTTGGCACAACTTCAGGCCATTTCCTCTTGTCCTATCACTTGTTATACTGGGGAGAAGAGACCAACACTCACCTTGGTTAAGATTGGATTCATGCATTTGTGGTGATTTTAGGCATGTTGCTGCTTGATGCAGTACTTTCTACTTTTATACATGCTGAATATAAATCCAGGTAGAGAGAATGGTTTTGAGTCCTTGTGCAGTTGCTGTATCAGCTGGTGACAGGATCTGTGGAGTGCTCACACAAAGACTTGTCTCAGTTTTCAGTTCTCTTTGTTCGTGAAGGCTACACAGCTTCTGTGTTCAGCCTGTGATCTCTCATGGGCTGTGTAAAGAGGGCAGTGGTTCTCCTGCCCATGGCATTTGCCCCAAAGCTCAGAATGAGGACCATCCTCCTGGTCCTCTGCCTACAGTTGTGCCGGAACTTGGCAGGTTCCTCAGCTGGCATGTAGTTTTGCAAGGGGGCATTTATAAACATTCTCCTTAAACAGGTGCCTTACATAGAAGTAAATATACAAATTCTGCCAGCCACAGTTGCAGAAAGGACATGAGTCTGTAAAAAGAGAGCCATTCAGTTTTTACAAGGGAAAAAAATCCCCAAAACTACCAGAAAATTACTTTCTCTATTTCTCTGTCAAAAAACCTGACCTGTTAGGTCAGAGAGTTCCTTTCTTTCTGATCATGTGTGTGTAGATAGCTCTGTACTCTGGAACTACAGCACTTTATAGTGTTAACTCTATTTCTCTTGAATGATGTTTTTAATGTAGAAATTTTATTTTTATATATAATGTCTTTTTCCCTGTTTTTGAAAGTAGCACTTGTGAGCTTCTTATCTCTAAAATAGGAAGGAAATGAGGTAGAATTTGGAGTTCAAAGGAAAATATATTTAAAATGCTACTTCTGAAAGGAATAATATATGTTTATCTCTTTTTATGTAAAGTAAGAGGATTTTTATGAAGTCTTATGTGAAAATTTATGAAGTCCAGCTTTTGAAAATTTCAAATTTATTTTTAAGTTTACTTGATCTTAGCAAAAAATGTTATCATAGGTAGTGCAAATTAGTATGCAACTGTTCAGTTTGAAAGATTTAAATCCCAATGCTTTTCACTCACAAATGAAGTATTTATCTGTACGTCCTCTCGTGGACAGAAAAAAAGCAAATAAGTAAATAAAATAAATAAACATGGATGGTTCATTGTACAAAGCCACTTGTAACCCTGTGGGCTTTTGCACTGATCACTGTTTATTTAATATGTGCTAACCTAAGTTCTAGCTATTGTGTCCATGTCAGAGAAGTTGAAATGTCATAGCAAGGGTGGTACTGACAGATCTGTGGCTGCCTTTTGCCAGGAGCTGTTCTAACTTTGCTGTGTGTACTACTACAGCTTGAAACAATACGTTGTTGCATTAAGGGTCCTGCTTTATTTCTGGGGCAAAGTTAACCAGTCTTTTCTACAGGTATAGATCTAATTTCTCTTTATATTGTCTGTGTCTCCTTCTCTCCATGCTGTATGTCTGAGGATTGAGAATGCTAGAATTTCTCTGGTCTGCTGACTCATGCCAATGTAATGCAATAGAAAGTGATTAAGAAGTTTGTGAAGTGTAAGAGGAATAGAACTTCCACATGACTTGTGGAGCTTAAAACTTGTGCTCTTAAATGTTACAAAGTTATGAGAGTAAAATTACAGCATTACTTGTGCCTGAAGATGTAAAAGGGGGACAAAAGTTTTGTATTTGCTTTTTCTAGCTATTTTTAACTGATGTTGTATCTCTTTGCCTCGAGGCTGATTGTGTTGTCATGAGAAACAAACCTGTTAAGGAAGCAGGGAAGTGGGCTGATCAGAGTTGTGATAACAGCAGAGGATATATATGCCAAATTAATGCAGGTATTTCCCTTTTTAGTTAAAACACAGTCAACCCCCTTTTTTTCCAGGGAATTTCTTAATTATGTGGATTTAAACATCATTTTGCTTCCGACAAAGATAAATGCACAAATTGCTCTTCAAAGGGTCAAATGCTTCAGAAGTCTGGTTAGTCACTGCTCTCACTTGACCCTTCCCAGCAAATGCTGTATTGCTATTTTCCTGAGCTGGAATTTGTATGTGCATCTTTGTGTCTAGTGTGACCCTCGATATGAAATTTTTTCCATGTTTTTTAAATTTTCTGAGCACATTGGCTTTCAAAACCTGTAATGGAAAATACTGGTTTGTACATGTAACATGCACTGTCTGGAGCGAGACTGTAACTCATCTGCACTGAACTTGAGCAAAATTGCCTCCAAAAAAAGAGACTAAAATATTTAAATCTATCATCTGTTTAAATATCTGAAAAATTTTCATGACTGGTCTGTTGTGAACATTTTATTTCTTGGGGGGAGAAAAAAAAACCTTGGAAAACCACACAATTTCTGCAAACCATTTCATTTGATTAAAAAAAAAAGAAAAAAAAAGAAAAAAATTATGACCTAATCCTAAGTAATTTCAGTAATACTGTTCTTGATGATTAAACAGAATGCTCCTTTATTCTTTGTCAGAAGTTTCTTTAAACAGCTCTTTTCCTTTCTACAGCTTTGTAATTGAATTTTACTACTGATGCTGGCTTAAAGTATAGTGCATCTAACCCATGCTGATTATAAATCACAGAATGCAAAATAAAGAAGGAAGACATTTGTTTAATTCTATTTGCAACCACAGTGAAATCATACTCACCTTTTCAACAATTATATGGGTCTTTTTTTCATCCTTTATTTTACAGATGCTGAATTTCTGCCTTCTACAACTTCATCCCCATCCAACATTATCCGTTATGGTAATAATAGTTACTTGTTCATCCATACCAAAATGACATGGGAGGATGCACGGAAAAACTGCAAACAAAATCAATTTGACCTTTCCAGTGTCTTAGACCCCTACAGTCATTCGTTCTTGTGGCTGAAGATATTAAAGTATGGGGTGCCTATGTGGATTGGTCTTAACAGTAATGTGGTAAGAACATTAAACTAATTGAACATGATGCTGCTTCTCTCATGAACAAATCAGGAACTGAAAAGTCTTACTATCTCTCTTTACTTTAGCTTATTTGTTTATATCTTGGACCTAAATACTTTTTTTTGCTGTCAGAGGAATCCATCCTCTTCTGCTAATCTGATTAAATTGTATATATTGAGCATGCTTTTCACACTTTTTCTATGATATTCCACTCTGTGCACTTCCAAATAAGACATTTTAGGCCAGCATCTTGGAATATCTCTTTATATATATATATCTCAGGTATAAGTGCAATACATATGTGATATACAATCCTCATATTTTAGAATTTACAGAAGAAAGCATTTATTCTAAATAACAATACCTAATTTTGAGAAATATAAGAAGGTGCTATTACTATAAATATTTAAACATTTTTGAGGATAGTTAGGAAAATAATTAATTTGTTTTACCTAGTTTAATTTTTTTTGTCTCCCCTTTCCCAGTTGTTTGGTATTTTAATACTTTCTGCATATGTAAATACAATATTTTGTTCTTCTTGGCACAGACACTTGTTTCACACCCACTCCATTTGGCTGAGCAAACGAAAAAACCCCGAATAAATGAACATAACACACAACTTCCTAAAAATCAAAAGAGCCCTCTTACATAAACTGCTAGAATGAATCATTGAGTTAACCAGCTTTGGTGGGAAATGATTATGGTTTAAATGCATTTCAAGTTAAAATAATCTATGTGTCTTGAAGCTCTGGGGAAGTGGCTAGTGCAAAATTTAGTCATCAGCATTTCACTCCTACAAATTATTTTAAATGAAATTATTATTAGTCCCAAATTAAAGGTATTGATAAGTTCAAAATCAACTCAGTGTCACTTTGCATTTCCTTTTGCTGAAAAGTACTTGTTGCACTGCACTGTATTTCTCAATAAATAGCTGCTTGTCACAACAAAAATTTCAAAGATTGAGCCATTTGTATTTGTTATTGGTTTCTAAGAAAAGCCCCAATTCTTTTAGCACAAGGTACTACATAGACAGAGTAGATAGATAGAGTTTAATCATTCATGTTGATGTGTTTTTTGTCTTAGACCAATGGGCATTATGAATGGATTGATAACTGGAAAATGAAGTACACTAAATGGGCTGAAGGGGAGCCAAAGCAGAAAATAGGCTGTGTCTATCTTGACGTAACTGGAGCGTGGAAGACAGGATTCTGCAATGAAAGTTACTTCTCTGTTTGCAAAAAATCTGATGGTAAGAACTTGAATCTGACCGTTGCAATTACAACCAATATCTCTTGGGAGATGCTGGGTTTTATTTTAGGAGCTAAACAGATGTAATCATTAGAACTTATTTAGGTTGAATTGGGCTACTTTAAAATTAGGGCAAACACATAGTAAGAAAGGGCTAGTGTGACTGTGAATAGCTATCACTTTATGTCACTAATGTTAGGTAAATTTTGCAAAGCTTAGACTCACGTTACTTGCTCTTTATTCTGCTATTGAATAAACTTGCAATATCAAAATCCTCAAAAATCAAGAGGCAATGAATGTCAGGGAGTAGTCACATGGCTTTTTAAACTATGTTTAATCAGTTCAAGCTCCCACCGAGCCCCCTCAGCTTCCAGGAAAGTGCCCTGAATCAGAAGGACACAGATCTTGGATCCCTTTCCGAGGTCATTGCTACTACATTGAATCTTCATCTTCAAGAAACTGGGCCCAGGCATCTTTAGAATGTCTTCGACTAGGTGAGTATTGTACTTCATGAGCACATATTCCTGACTTGTTTTCCTAACTGTGGAAAGCTAAATACGTGTTACGCGGTTTTGTGATTTCAAGGATGGTCCAAGTGTTGGACAAGACAGTTGCATCCAATTGTTGCCTTTATTTGGGAGGTAGTGGAAAACAGCTGTCTACCAATGGCACACTCTGTGTCTCATGTGTGTGGGACCAGGCATGAGAGGAGCTGTGTGGCCTGGCGTGAAGGTCATGAAAGTGGAAAACTTGTACTTTGACCCTGATAGGAGATAAACAGCTTCACCCACAGCAGTCACTAAAGCTTATTTTAATGGAATTTATATCTTTTGTGTTCTTGATCTGATTTCTGCCTTGATTATTGCAGTTTTATGCCACTGGAGTGAAAGTTGCAGCTCTTTAGTCTGGATAATATATGAGTAAATCGGGGCTGTGGAGCAGTTTCATTCTCTCAACTTCTTTCTTTGGGAAGGGATAAAGATTGATTATGCTGGACTTACTATGTCTGTAGCCTTGTTGTCCATAGCACTGGTGGCAATGTGACTTAGGTGTCTGGTCTCCCATTAGATTATGCAGAGATCTCATTCACTCTGCCAGTGGAGCTGATTATAGATTTATCTTCCCTGGAAGTGTATATTGACATGTGGTCAGGTTAATTGCACCCTAGGCCTTCACTGACGATAAACCTACCAGTGAAACCCATGGCGAATATAGGCACCTGGTACCGGGTGAGAAGACTCCCTCTCTTTTCTGGCACTCAGGTTGGTTCCTGGGTTCTTGTGAACTAGTTTGTTGACAGGACAATGAGAATGCTTTCCACTGTGAAACATCTCTAAGAGATTTTTATTTCCTTGTGTCTTCCAGGTGCCTCTTTGGTTTCGGTTGAAGACTCAGCTGAAGCCAACTTTCTGACCTACAACCTTGAACCACTTGAAGGGAAAACATCAACATTTTGGACAGGAATGTACAGAAATGTTGATGGTACTTTCCCTACTTTTAGCATCTTTTTTCTTAGTGAATAATTGCTGCAAGCTGTTTGACATGAGTGTTGAAAATCTCACATTACACTTCTGTAATACGTATATAATGAAATTAGAAAATTTACTATATTATCATCATAGGGGAAGCTGGTAAATTGCAGTCAAGAAATAACCAATAATAGATAACAGAAAGACCAGGCACAGAAACTTCACCTTAGAGGAAGAAAAGTAATTCACAACAAAGTAAGGTACAAAGGTGCATGTAGCAAAATATAGACAGGATCGTGTTGGGAGTTGAGCCAATGTCAAACGATTCTTCTCAAATGTGAATAGGGCAGGGATCCATGTGCCTTTCACTGAGATACTCCAATTTTTGAGCTAGAGAATAATATGGCTAACATCACCTTTAGTCTTTGGAATCACCGTCCTGGAATGACAAATCTCTCATTTTAATTAGAGCTGGCCCTCAGGACAGCTTCAATTGAAGATTGTGTCTTTGGAATTGTGTATCACAAGTTTTTCTATTTTCTGCCTCACTTTAAGGAAGATAAAGCAAGACAGAATAGGCAACAGACTGCTTTAATTAAATTAATACGATCAGTATTTAATTACATAGATATTTCTGTCCTTATGATAGACCTTAAAGTACAGTCTTGTACAGTTCAGGCAAAAAGTCCCAATATAGCTGTCACAGGCAGGGTTGCAAAATTGTTCAGGTGACTTGAGGTGGGGTTTTCATGAGTTTTGGAAGATTTTTTTTACAACTGCCTACCCAAGCACTTGAATGATAAACTTCTTAGGCAGAAGACAACTTTTCAATTACCATTGCTTGAATCTTAATCAGGAATAGTGAAAACTTTCAGTGAAGGAAAGAATTTGAGAGTAGTGATTTATATGCATGACACATGAAGGAAAGCTGAGGTTTACTCATGTGGTCAGTTGACGCAAAAAATGTTTTTTAAAGTGGTTCTAGAGCAGTGCAGAAGAGCACACTTCTTACAGTGATCATAAACACAGGAGCTCTTCAGCTCTTCATTATAGCCCTAGACAGTGATTATAGCAGTTTCAGCATAACTGCATAGCTGAATTTCATACCTTTATGTATGTATCCAGATTGTATTCAGATGCCATGTTTTCACACAAAGGGGGTCAGGAATTATTAAAAAAACCCCAAAACAAATGCAAAATATGTAGAATCCTATAAGAAACCAAAATACAACTTTCATGCTGAGTCTAAGAATTTGCTTGAGTACAACTTACAGTCACAAGGGGCACATTTATTCTAAATAAATAGCACTATTAAAAGAAAGAAAGAAAAAAGGAACCGGAAGGAAGAAGCAGAAAGTCCCAAGCATAGCTGAACAGCAGTGATCACAAGATTTTGGAAGGAGATCTATAAAAAGGAAAATCGTCTGTGTAAAGCTTGTGGAAAGGACCAGAAACTGGAAAACGGATGGAGTAAAACTGGACTTAGAAAGACATCATTGTGGGCTTTGAAAAGGGTAACACAAAACCTTCTTACAAATTACTGAAATAAAGAGCATTCGGGTGAAGTTATATTTTAATATCATTTATTTCTATAAATGGAATAAATCATTGACATTGTACCATTGCTATAACTTTTGGGAGATTCTGCTTGGAACTGTCTTGCCTTTGCAACACCATAAGCCAGATTTGTCTGCATTTTCCAAACACTGATATTGTATCATTTCCATAAAACTTTAGGGCAGCATGTTGTGTCAGAAATAGTTTAGTGGTCTGTCTCCAAAAGTGGTGACAAGTAAATTTCTCACACAGGCAATAACTATGGAGCATGTGAAGGTGTCAGTATGGAAATTAATACTACTTTTTTTTTTCCATATTCAATGTTTTTTCGATTAGGGCAATGGCTGTGGCTAGACAACACTGCAGTGAATTTTGTCAACTGGAATGTAGGAGAACCTTCTCCTCAACAAAATGAGCACTGTGTTGAAATGTATGCAAACTCTGGGTATTGGAATAATTTCTATTGCTCTTCCTACAAAGGATATATTTGTAAAAAGCCAAAAAGTAAGTGCTGCATTTGTGAATTAGTTTTATGTATGGAGTATGCTCTTTGTATGGTAGTATTAGTAGGTGGCCATTACACACAATCCATTTTAGCTGTGTGTTCTGAGTTTTTATAAATGCCAAAGGATGCACATTTCCATGCCAACAAAAAGATAGAATGACTCTTATCAGAATGTAGAAGTTCTGGACAGTGCTCAAGTCCCTTAAGAATTGCTATTAAAATACTGTGTTCATATCTTGACTGTACCTACTGTATACACTTCACAAGTTTGTGTGTTTTCTATTGAGAATTGTTGAGCAATCACAATTTAAGGACCATGCCTTGCATAACAAATTTGTCTCATCTATATGCAAGCATATTCCTTAGGGTATCCCCTCTGCTCTGCCCACGGAGCATTGTTTATTTTCCTCTGCCAGTCTCATGTGCACATATTTTCTGAGTATGACGTAGTGTTTCTATGAATTGAGTATTTATGAAGTGTGAATTATTTAACAGCTTGAGATCTTTTGTCTCCGTGTCCTCTTGTGAAAAGATGAATGAATGAAAAGTATAGCAAATAGCAAACTTTGAATGTGCTAAACTGAAGGTGTCCTGAAATAACTGAATGTGCAAATTTGACAGTAGGGACATCTAGTGCATATGTTTCCTAGAAGTCATCATAATAATTTCTTTCAGCATGTATTGCAATACCAAAATCTCTTACTTATGTTTCCCGAGAAGGTTGAAATGCATGTAGTAGCTGCAATATACCCACTTCCTCTACAATACTGGAAATGTGGGCAATTCTGCTATCCTTTCTGTAAATTTGTTCTCGTGCAAAATTATTCTTACTTACTCAAATGCTTGTAATGGTGACTGTATCTTTTACAGGAAACACTGCAAAATCTCAGTATATCCACCCTTTCAGAGTCTGTTCATCTATCTTTTTGCACTGTCGTTGAAAAAAATTCATTGGCGTGGGTACCAAGTGTTAAAATAAATGGCCTCCATTCCTTTTTGACCATTAAATTCAACTATTTGTGCTGCTACTGGAATTCACCCGTCTTGATGCTGAACCATTGCAAAGAGCTGAAGCAGATGAAAGCTAGCTACTTTTTTCTAGGATTAGCTTCAGCCAGTCTAGTCTACTGATCTAGAATGCCATGGATTCAGCCTAATTCTAGTGTCAGTGCAAGGATTATATAGTCACTCACCCCAAAACAGGACACAATGTGGTCCTACTTTGTCATAGAAATGAAGCTTTTCTTGGCATAGTTTTTCACAATTGTGACAGTGCTCCATGTGCAGAATTTAAACAAACTATTAAATAGCTATAGACTAATAAATGGAGCATTAGAGGCATGGTTTTACTGAGTTGCACTGGCTATCACTGGTTATGTTTTCTGTTTTCTGAAGAGACTGAAACACAAAAATGTGACTGAAGTCTTCCTGTAGAATAGATGCTGTTTTCTGTTCCATTTATTGAAGTAATTTTTACCATAGTAATTTGAGAGATCTGTAGCAGGTCTATTCCATAAAGTATCTACCTTTATTTCATAAGTGAGAAGGTGCTCAGCCTGGAGAAGAGAAGGTTCTAGGGAGGCCTTAGAGCACCTTTCAGTACCTAAAAGGGGCTCATGAGACAGCTGGAGAGGGACTTCTTACGAGGGCCTGTTGTGACAATCCAAGGATAGAAATTCACAACCCCCCTGGGCAGCCTGTGCCAGTGCTCGATCAACCTCACAATGAAGAACTATTTCCTGATGTTCAGAGGGAGCCTCCTGTGTTGCACAATGGTGCCCACTGCCTCTGTTCTGTCACTGGGCAGCACTGTGGAAAAGATATAAGTGGGGACGGGTAAAAATAATTTAAATTTCCGAGCTCACCTTTTTCAGAATGAAACATGATGCATTGATTCAAGATTTAGTTATAAACCAATTTTATGTCCACATGGCAAAATAAAGACCTTCATCTTAAATGATGTCCCATTTACCCAGCAAGCCAGATTTCATGGTCCAGATGTTAAAATTTAAACGAGCTAAAAATGTTTTAGTTTGGATGTGATACCTGCTAGGACACTTTGAAGTTCATGAAAGATTTCATGTGTCTATGCAGGTAAGCTATCAAAATCTCTTGGCAAACCAAATTTATTACACTTGCTATGTTTGTATAACAAGTGCTGCAAGAAATTTTAATTATATTGAGGATTATGTTTGACCATATCTATCCTCAAGATGCTGTATAGATTTTCTTGTGGTTTCACTCTGATGTCTGGATCAGTCTTCATGGAGCCTTTTGATATTTCTTCTTTTCTTCTAGTTTATGTAAATAACTACATGTGAGACCAGAGTACACTAGACCACTGTGCTATGCCTTAAGCACGTATAATTTTGTATGAACTAAACCCAAGTGTTTTAAGTATTCAGTGTTTTGTATTACCATATATTTATCTGAAAATGCTTTTCAGTCTGTTTCAAATATAGAAATAGATAATAAATTATGTATAAATAAGTGAAATAATACAAAAACATAATTCTTTTTCAATGTTTTCAAGTTCCAGTAACTGAAATGCCGCCAGCATCTGAAATGCCACCAGCTGAAATACCTACGATGGGTAAGACTATTTTCTTTCAAATAGAAAAAACCGAGTCCCACATAAGATCACAAACCAAAAAAATTATATTCTGTATTATGTCTCTTAAATTTTCTGATATACCCTGTATTGTATGTGTTTCCTAGGATGATACTGTTTCCTAGTAGTATACAATATACTCTGTTTGGTATCCAAATGCAGACTTAAAAAAAATAATAATTCGTGATATAGGATGCAAAGTTAAGATTTAAAACCAAGTTATTTTATGTTGCTACCTTTGTCTCTTTTCACTTTGAAACAAATGAACCACTTTTCCTTAAAAGATCATGCATTCTAAAGAACTTGTTTCCAGTAATCAGATAAAGAGTATGTGGCATTCTCTTTATTTCTTCCTATTTGTTTTCAGCAATGACAAAAGATGAGAAGGTTTCTACTGTGAACCACAGCAAAACAGGAGTTGTAGTTATCGTTGTCGTCATCATTCTAGTTGGAAGTGGCCTTGCAGGCTATCTCTTCTATGAAAGAAGAAAGAATTGCTTGCCAACAAATGACAGCTTTGAGAATAATTTGTATTTTAATGGTGATGCAGTTCCTGGAATTAGTGACACAAAGGATCTTGTGAGCAACATAGAACGGAATGAACATGCAACACTGTAATGTAACAAAAAGAAATGTAATGTAATATGTATTATAAAATGTAATGTAATAAAATAAAATGTGCCTTGTTTTATTAAAATTATGCAACTAGAGTTAAGCCAAAGGTATTTTCTCATGTGCAATTACTGTAATAGCCTGTTTCTGTGTATGTGTAATGTCATACACTGCAGTTACTTTATTTTGTAGCTGTTATATAAGGTGTAAGATTTCAGATCTCAGGATGTGATGATCACACTGGTGAATGTGGGTCTAAAGAAAAGTGATAATATTGACTAATTATTAAATGGAACAATAGAAATGGATACAATAAAGGAAGTAAAATGTAGTTAGAACCATTTGAAGAACACACACAAGATTTGAATTTTCTCCATCCGATTTATTTCAAACCATGCTATTGAACAGATAGTCAAAGCTATTCAGTAAGCATCTTCTAATTCTACCATCTTTCAAGTATTCCCATGGACTTAACTACAGGCGTAGTTACTAGATGATAAGTCTGTATTTGGGCACATGCCCTTTGAACCATGTGGGGAAAAAGACCTTTATGATATTTCAGCTCCCACAACTTCATACAACCCAGAAAACCAAGAATGTAGTTCTTGTAGTTTGTGTATTCTGGGATTTAATCAGGTAAAATGTGGAGGCAGGCCTCTGGAGTGGAAAAGTGTGGTTGATACTAGCTGCCAGTTTTGGCTGGCCACAGGTGGGTTTGTTGGTGAGAGATGATGAATATCATGGCAAAACTACTTCTTATCAGGACAACAGTTACTGAGGAGAGGGAGGAAAGTCGCCTGTGCATGTTCTGGAGGTCTCTATGTGCAGAAGGTTTCTGGATAGTGTTATGGTGATCACATGTTGGTACTGCTCTCTACAGATTCTCAGTAAGTAGCATAGTTTTGTGGGGTGTGTGCTGCAAGTCAAGAACAATTTAGCTTTTCAATGTAATAGTCACTACTGATTTTATTTACTTTCTAAAATGACTGAGTCAGCTACTATTTATGGACATCTTAGATTCCCCAAGGAGTTTATATTCCTAATTTTTGTAGATCCTGTAAAATGTAAATCATGCATGATTCCTCACTTGCATACAAAGATTTGCAAGGATTGAATTGATTTTGTGGTTTCAGATTTTGGTCTGTGAAATAAACAATAACTATATTTGATTTTTAAAATAGGTTTTAATTTTAAAGTCTCATCTATATAAGACACTGTAACATGAAAATAGAAATGATACCACTGTGGATATGCTCCATCAAATGTTGTGATCAAGTATTATATAAACCATATTTTCCTGAATCTGTCCCAGGATGATCTGCTTAAAGATCAAAACAAAAATGTGAGCTGATGCATGTAGTAAAAATCTTAAGTTACAGACATATGTAGGTAAAATGGGATAATTTGTCCAGGAGCTCCTTTTCTCTGGCTCTGCTTGCTTTCTCCCAGTCATTTCCTTGCTCTGTTCCTATTGCTGGATCCATTTTTAATGCACAGTTTTTTAAGCATGTTTTTTCAAGGATCAGTACCTCTAATGGTAATTTATGCCATCTGATGTGGCTCATGACAGAAAGCTCCTGACTGACTGATTAATGATGCTAAAGGTCATGTTGTTTCAGCTGTATGGAGAAGTGGTGCTGAGTAGAAATTTATGTGAAAGGGACAAGGAAAAGCCAAGAGAGCCTGACTGGAATCCCAGCCTGACTGGAATCCCAGCCTCACTGTGCTGGCTGTTGAGCAAACAACAAACAGGTGCAGTCTCTACCTAAAAGAAGTTCAGTCCTGTTCCGGGGCCCTCCACAATCTTAAAATGGTATTTGCACTGAGTTGTTCTTCCAGATAACCTTTATTCCCATGCACATATGCAAAGGTGTGATTGCGAAGAAAATAAAAATAGAGGGGATGTCTCATTTCTGGTTCTTTGCCATACTCATCGGGTATATCCTTGAAAAGTGTCAAGGAGGGAATCCAGCTACTGGAGCCTGGATAGCTCTGAGCTCATTCATCCATTTATTCTTCCTGAAATCCAGCATCCTCCCTGAATTGAAGAGAATTAAAAATGCCATGCTAGTTAATAGCGGGCAGTGGATGTAGCTGCTTCTGTGGAATGCTGTGTCAGTTCTGCTCTCCTGTCCAAACAAGTACAGAAAAAATAGAGAAGGTTCCAAATAAGAAGCCCTGCTCTGAAGATGGAGATACTTAGCCTGCTCATTTTAGAAAGAGTGTGAGTGAAAAAGACTTGAAAGGTTTTCAGAAGAGGAGGAACTTTAAGCTGCATGGTTTACAGTCCCTCCCATTTCAATACAATGGAATTGACGCAAATTTCCCGCTAAAAGGATTAATATGGAAACAGTAGCATTTGCAGCTCAGGATATCATTACAGTTCCATGTCATAAGCAGAAGTTGAACACTGATACTTTATACAGAAACTCTAATGGAAGTTTTTGAATAGAAGGTAGAGAAACAAACAAGGTTGAGCACTTTAAGCAATATCTAATCAGTATAAGATCAAATGGAAGGACTGTACCTAGGAACAGAGATAGGTAAAATATGCTTCTCTATTTGACTGGAAAGAAGAAATCTGTCTTATTGGAAATGATTCATGTTCATATGGCCACGCTATAATTTTATATTTTATGTATTCTGATCCTTCACCAAATCTTTCAGCCATTTTCTACTACTGACTGCTCTTCATATTGGGGTTGGTCAGGTGACTTAGAACCAAACTCCTGCTCTTGTGATCTCTTACTTTGTCTCCCAAGCAGATGGCACTACTAAGGGGACGTCTCAGGCTGTATTTTGCATACATATATACATGTATACACCCATCCACAGAGGAATTGGGTTCTTGCTTTTCTGAAATATACTTGCTGTAAAAACAAGTAAAATAATTCCTTGAAAAACAAGATGATGACTAGTATGAGCAAGTGAATATGAATAGAAAAGCAAATAAAATTTTTAACTAATCTCTAATAGTTCATATCTATAATCTTCTGATGCTGACAAGATTTTTTATATTTGATCAGGAGTTTTAGAAAAACAAAAGAAAAAATAATTGATTATGTAGCATGAAAATAGAAAAACGGAAAGGTTGTTCACTTTTTTTTTAGGCTAGAATGCTTCTACTGAGGTATAGAGTATGTATTTTTGAAAGAAATAAATGTTTATAGTTTGGAAACTGTGATTGTGCTATGTATGGGGATTCTGGATTGAAAGCTTATATCAAGTTATAGCAGGCTAAATGATCACAAAATTACTTCCATATTTTAATACAAGTGGTTTTTTGAAAATGCAATATTTACCTTCTGTAGGAAAGCATCCAGTTGAACCCAGATGGGCTCACCCATGCATTTCTGTGGGCACCTGAGGAATGACCTGATGGCAATATTCAGTAGCATGTGAAGTTCTGTCTCTTCACATTGCTATGTTTCTTGATACCCTTGTGTTTAATTCTCACTTCCCCTTTTCTCCAAAAAAGTTCGGACTTCAGAAGAAAGGTGGTGAATGTGCACACTGTGAGTGTAACTTCCTGCCTGGGAGCAGAGATTGCCAAAGGAACAATGCTGACTCAACACAAACCCCAGCAACTTTTGTTCCTCACCACTTTTTAAATGCCAGGCTGAGCCTTGCCAAATGGCAGATCCTGGAACACGTCTTTGCAGTCCTCTGGTTTTCTTTCCCACTCAGTGGGCTGTAATGCAATCTGCTCAGACAAACACACAAACACTGAGGTAAAGCTGACTGTAGTATGTCGTACATGTTTTCAGCCTCTCTCGACAGATTATCAGTACCAGTTCTTCACCAACCACTGATCTTTGTTCAGAACAGAACCAGTTTCTTTTTCTCTGTTTTAATTGTACTTGTTGCCTCCTGGAAGATTTGGATATTCTGAAACATTTTATACAGCAGAACCACAAGAAACATTTCTCTTACTCCTTAACAAGGAAGGAAGGAAAATTGGAAAATTGAGGTTTCATATTCAAGCACTCCGGTGTTGGGGAGTACCAGAATGCTTAACTCCAGACTCAGTGCAGCCATCCTTACATATAACTTACTGAGTAATTGCGTTCTGCTGCTTTGTGGAGCAACCCTCATTTCTTCCATTTTCCTCAGGTCTCAGTATCCTTTTCAGGCTCCCTTCTTTGCATGGCTTTGCTCTAGCTGTGTCTGCTGGCCTTCAGGTCCCACTGTTCTCCCTTACTGTTGTGGTTTTTTTCTACTCTAATTCCCTGTATACCTTTTTAGACCCAGTGGGTCGTTCATCTGCATCTGAGTCAGAGTAATAGAAGCAAAATCCCACATCTTCATGTGGGTGTCCAGGGTTTTCACTACCCAAAACAGCAGCAATTTTGCTGCAGATACAATAATGGGGAAGGTATCCCACACCAACCTCTCCTGGAGGTTTCAGAAATGAAACTTTTCAAAGTCCATAAGCAAAAACTGACGAAAAGCTTACACAGGAGTCCTTTTTCTCTTCCCTACCCTCTAAGTTTTTTGAGCTCTTTAAATTATCATGGAGAAATGTTTATCTAAGTAAAAATCAGAATTTTGTCAGAATGCCTGTAGGCTGTACACTTCACAGGGTGCAAACTTTCACAGACTAGTGGGATGAAAAATGAGGCAGTATTCCTCATCAGTTTAGTTTTCCTCACTAGCAATAATTGAAAATCCAGTGTTTTCCAGTTACAGGTTCTCTTCTTCCTAGAGCTGTGTGGTTTCTTTCCCAAATTTCTTCAGCCGTTGCTGTCAGTTGGTTAATTACTCCTGCATATAGTCAAGAATGGAGCAAAAGAAAGAATATGTGGCTCCTGAAGGACACAGGTCTGGCTCTCTACAGCTTTTTTTCTTTTCTGTGGAATTGCAGGCATGAAAAATTCTGGTCCTCTCTGAATCCAAGGTCATAATTACTTGATTTTCATGGTGTCCCAGTTGATCTTTCACGGTACTGCATTGTACTCTGGCTTTTTTCATCATGTATTGATACAGACAAATCTTTCTCTTCTTTTTTTACTTCTTTCATTTATTTCTGTAAATGAGGCAGTAATCTCACCTTTTTGTAAAAATAGTGATTCTGAGTTATAAGGTATATCTTAAAAAATCCACACTAAAATATTACCTGTTAGATCTCATATTTCCATGGCAAACTTTTATACAGTAGAAAAACTAGCTTAGAAAGCCAAGTTTACTCATTAATGTATTATTTCAAAATTACTCATGTGACATGACACAGTTCCTTATTGGAAGCTCAGAACTTCCTTGTATCTGTTGGGTCTTAAAAAGGGTTTGTTAATCCACTTCAGTGCAGAGGGGTTTTCTTGCAAGGCACTGGTTTCGTCTTTAGCATCAATACGAGGTGAAAGGAAGAAAGGAGTGAAATGTTTGCCATGTCTCTCTACTTGCCCCTCATTTTTCTTCTCTCCATTAGTACATCTCTTCAAACGTCTGGTAAGTCTTTGTCCTCTGCTGAGTGTGAAGGTTTTCAAGTTCTTCAACATGCCTTCTAAATATCTCCCTTAGTGGGCAGTGAATTTAGATCTAGTCACAGCATGTAATTTGAAAAGTTTTTCTTCACTTCTGAAGTTTGGTGGTATCTGCATAGGCATTCTCTTTCCTTAACCCAGGTTTCAAGATGAGGTATATGAGTGAAAGGAATATGACAACAGGTGTGGGCATAACCTTGGCAGTGCTGATTCTCTGAGAAAGCTGAATGCAGGCAAAAGCTGATTTCACTTTGCTCCATCAGAGGCTAGAAGAGCTCAGAAGTACAGGGCAATGAATGCTCAGCATGCACAGAGCTACTGGCTGATGTGTGCTTTGAGTTTCTTGACAGCTCACACAGACCATAGCATACTGATCAGTGTGTATTGAAATCCTCTTTCCAATCTGAGAGCTTTAGGAAGGACCTTAAAATTCCCCCCCATCTATTAGATTTCACACCCTCCTACTGCTGAGAGGAAGAAAAATAGCACTGCATCTTTTCCATGGGAAGCTCCCAGCTAGAGAACTCTGGGAGTCCAGTGCTATTGCTTGAATGGCAGCAGGGACCAGCCAACGCACCCATGGTCTAATCCACCACAGGACAATTTCTTCTGTGCATGCTTTTGGGGGAGAACAAGCCAGCTCTAACCTATCCTCTTCTAACCTTCCTAAGAACAACTGCAGCAGGAGAGCTCTGCCAGGGAAAATGCTATCTGGCTTGTTCTGGTCTGTAACCTTTCAGAGCAACAACAACAAGGCTGTTCAACAACTCCCTGGAAGCTTTGGATAGGAGGGTTATGAAGGCCCTCTTAAGTATTCCGGCCTTGGCAATAAACCTTGAGTAAAACTCGATGGCCCTGCTGTGAGCTGGATGATGTTGCCTGTCACTCAGAAGGGAAAAAAGGGATGCAAGTTGAGCTGCAAAAAGAGTGAAGATTCAGAGCAGGCTTTTTGTTGAAGCTGATCTTAAAAAACAAAACCCTGATGTGCAGTGTCTCACATTTCTATTTATAAATGTATTTATTAATAGCACTTAGGATATTGGCTTAATTTAACTGTGCTCAGAACTGATGATGCTGCAAGTTGTGGCTTCCCTCCTGAGAAACCTACAAATAAAACTCTGTGAAGAAATGACTTTTTGCACAGCTGCTAAAAATTTCCAAGACAATTAACCAATCACAAAAAATAAACCACTTTCTTGGTGAGCTGAAAACCCCAATGTCATTCTGGCCAAATATAAAAATTATTTAATTTTGAGTATGTAAACGGTTTTTAATAGCTCTAAAGCAAAAATGTCCTTTTACTTGCAGAATTAAAGCCCATTTAAATATGATATAGTGGAACTTTGAAGAAAGATGAAATGTAATGTGATGAAGGTCATTTTTGACATGCATTTTGAGGCCACTGTGGTTTCAGGAGGGATATGAAGAAGAGCAATTTCTCTTGAAAGAGCTGTATTTTCAGCTTTTGTGTTTTTTCATTTTAAGAATATTTTCATAAATATCCTTCATAACAATGATTAACCTCCCTTGATTTCTTTCCCTATGAGCTATATATACTCTTTTGGGTTTTTTTTTTGGTTTGGGTGTTTTCTGGTTTGGGTTTTTTTTTGGTAGCAGACTGTCGTATAGCAACTAACTGACTTTATCTCCTAAGAAACCTCTCCTCAAATGTTTGCATTATCATTTTATTTTATAGGTAGTGGAATATTTTCAATCTATAATGAAGACAACAAGCTCTGTGCCCAAGCTCAGAACTCTAGCTCAGTCATAACTACCACTTGTGATGAGCATGATGAGTTTCAAAAGTTCAGATGGGTCTCTCCCACACAGCTGCTGAGCATGGCACTCAAGCTGTGCCTGGGAGTGATCGCCAAGGACGACGAGGCTCCCATCACGTTGGAATCCTGCAACAGGACAAACGAACTCCAGTGGTGGGAATGTACAAATGAGACACTTGTAACCCATGGCAAGGATTTATTTCTCAACTATGGCAAGGGAAAGGGAAAGAAAGTCAGGCTGTCCAAAGTGTTCGGCAAAGGGAGCAGGTGGAAAATCCATGGAAGCACAGATGGCATGTGCTCTCATCGCTATGAGGGTGAGTACTGAAATTCCAACTCTATGTCTTGGTAACTTGACTGCCCTATCTACAAAGCATTCCACTGACTGCTTGACAGGCAGCAATCATTTTCTTAGAGTGACATCAGCAGAGGAGCTAATTATAAATAGGATGTAGAAATTAAAGGTGAATATATCTGTATACTTTTCAGCAAATATAGCTGTATGCACTTCTGCATAACTTGTAAAGTGCAATTCTTTCAAATGATAGACTAAAATGATGAAGGCCTATGATGTAATCATAAGGAAGAATGGGAATTCCATTTATACAGCAACAGCAAAAGGAAATCTAGGACTGCTTTAAAATATGCCTGAACAAATTGTAGAAGAGATGATTGTGTTATACTTGTTTTTATTGTTGCTTTTATTTGGTTTGACCAATAAACATCTCTAAGAAGTTAATTTCTAGTTTAGATAGATGGAATCCACCATTAACATTATTTACCTAGTGTTTCCCAGGCCTAGTAAAAAGAAAAAGTAGAAAAAAGCAAAAGGAAAAATGGTGCCTAATGGTTCAGGATGCAATGTTTTATCACCCTGGAAAAGGACCACTAGAGAGCAAGATCTCCTTTTCCTACAGTTTTATGGCTCTTGGACTATGTAGAGGGGGCATTCAGGATCAAGTCATCAATCTCCTTTCTGTTGTGACACTGGTAGGTTGGGAATTTAAATAAAAATGGAATAAACTTTTGTTCTACACTACAGCTGTTCCACAGGAATGAAGTTAGTCATATTTTTGTACAGACAGCAGCAAATTAGTGATGGATAGTGATGGAAGGGTCACTTCCTAGCAGAGTCCTTTCAAATTTAAGATATAACTTCCTCTCATGAAGACTAATAAAAATATTGTGATACCTCCTTTCCAAGTTTTCTCAACCATGCAGGGAAAAAAAAAAGGACAGAAGTATGTATGCTATGGGAGAAGCTGAGTCACAGGGACCTCTGACACAGTAGTCCAGAAAACAGTGGCATGACAAAGTTAAACAGAAATTAGTTTGAGGCCCAATTAAGTGTTTGAGAGTCCTAGTTCTGAATATTTTGCCACAGTCGTACCTGATTGGCACAACCACCTTGTAAAAGTTTGGGGTAACAAAGTCTTGGTGAGTTGAGCCCTGCATGACTCAGCTTTGTCCATGGAAAGCTGCCTATGAGTGTCACTGTGGTGAGCATCTGATGCCAGCTGACTGTTGAGTGTTGATCTCTGCTTCTGTCCATAGATATCTATACTCTGGGAGGAAATGCCTTTGGTGCACCCTGTGTCTTCCCCTTTAAGCACCAGGGGAAATGGTATGCTGAATGCATCCCTCGGAGAAATGATGCAGACTCTCTCTGGTGTGCAACTTCTTCAGATTTTGATAAAGATGGGTTGTTTGGAAACTGCCCACTAAAAGGTAATTTATTTATAAAAATCTCAGGAAAGCTGCTAAGCAAAAGTGTCATTCACTGTCATGGTCAAAATGTGCTTGGGATGAGGAAGTAGCATATCTGGACAGTGAGCTGAATTCTGGCTCGCCTAGTCCACTGGTGAGCTATGCAATGAGGAAATGAGGCATCTGCTCCTCACTCTCACTGTCCTACAGTGTTCCTAAGACTGGTACATACAGGGAGTATTCTGAGGGTGGTGACTGGGACTGATGGATTAAGGAAGAGAAAACCCCTAGGACTGGGTTTGAAGGCAGAAGCAAGTGCAGTGGATGAGGAAGGTGTGATATATCAGGAGGCTGTGGTGTACTACAGGGTGGAGGAGAGAACCGGAGGGCTTGAGGGGAAGGGTGCAGGGCACAGACAGGGACCTTCACCTGCTTTCAGAGCTCCAGTGCTTCCATACACCTACAAGTCATCCAACACAGCTTTCTAGGAACCGCAACACAAATTCCCTACCTCTTCAACCCCATTTCACATGTGATTGCGTGGAAACTATAATTTCTGTCGCATCGGGCGGTCTGGAACACCATAAGAGGGGTCTGAAGGTAGGAAACGGGTGTGGAGACCAAAACTTCTATATGGTGAATAAAGAAATACTTGTAGAGGTAAAATATACCAGTGAGTGGGTTAATGTGGATTGAAATGTGAGAGAAGTAGATGAGTTGTATAAATAAAAAGTAACAGGGTCAATGTAAAAATTAGGTTTGTAAGAATAAATAATTCCTTATTTAAATGATATTTTCAATATTGAATGGAAAAAGTGTATTTATATGAGGCCAAATGTATGTAAAAATTATCAAATCACACAGTTGTATAATTTTAGTCTGAAGCAAAGATTTTATTTTCTGGGTTAATAAATACGATTATCTTGTCAAATTGCTGGTATCATCTTTTATAGACACGACCCACAATAACTTTTGGAAAACAAATCCTGTGACAGAAACCCACTATCAGATAAACTCAGAGTCACTTTTGACATGGCACCAAGCAAGAAAAAGCTGCCAGCAGCAGAATGCAGAATTATTAAGTATCACAGACCTTCGTGAAGAAATGTATTTATTAGGTAAAGTAAAAAGCCCTAAATATAAAAAAAGTAATGCACTGTTTTTAAAATGTAAGTCAGCTTGAAGGCTTTAACATGGATACTTATATTTATCTCATAAAAATACGTCTCAGTGACATTCTTAAAAGAGTTGCCCTTTTCTCACAAAAACCTGTATTAAAATAATGGAAATAATCTAACCTATATTAAAAAATATATCACTCATGCTTTAAAATATGATTTCCAGTTTTCTTTAATAACTTAAAAAATCAGAGGCATTTAATAACCTGTTTGTTTCTTTTGGCCATTTAGGGCTCACCAGTGACCTGGGCATCAATGCAAAGCTCTGGACTGGTCTCTACAATGCACTTGACAGTGGCTGGCAGTGGACTGGGGGAAGTCCTTTCAGATACCTCAACTGGGCTCCAGGTAAGTGCACTTTTCTTAAATGAGGATCAACATCTGGGCCAAAATTTCCTCCCCTCCCTTCTCCTCCCCTCCCCTCCCTTCCCTGGCAATGCCCCTTGTCACATCTCTTGGGATTTATCACTCTAGAGAATAATACCCCAGTGGCTTTGTAGCTGCAAAAGTTTTGAACATTCCTTCCTGTGAAGAGGTGAAAAGTTTCACTGTCAACAGAAGGATTCTCTTCCTCTTTTTCGAAGGAAGTCCCTCCGTGGAATCTGGAAAAATATGTGGGACCTTCCAAGGTAAGAATGGCAAATGGGAAAACCAGGTGTGTGATCGGAAGCTGGGATATGTCTGCCAGAAGAGAAACACCTCCTTGGATTCTTTCACCATTGCCTCAGGTACACTGGTCAAAAGCTAAGGCTATTCTTCCAGTCAGTGAGAAATATTGTGATGATGTCATATATGAAATGGCATCATATTGTCAAAAGAAAAGGATTGCACCTGTTCACCTGGGTCGAATACTGAGAACGCTTTAATTTTCTGTCTCATTTTAAAGATGATGTCTAAATGTTGTTCATCATTTGGAAAACAGCTCAGGGTTCCAAAGAAGGCAGGATTAGGTGTTTAGCCATGTTATCCAGACCATGAAATACTGACGAATATCCTCTGCTCTGAAATGTACTATAAACCTGTGTCCTGCTAAAAGATGTGAGAGAGAGTTCATGCTTCCCTCCTCTCTGTGAGCCTTGTTACTCTATTCTCAAAGGAAGAAAATCAGAATATGCATCTGGAACTTTTACCAAGTTGAATTCCCTTTCTGCTTGAGACAGACTGGGTCTTCTCTATGTGAAGAAATGGGTGGGCAGTTGCTTTACCTGGGATTTCCTAACATGCAACTAACTTCACATTCCACTAAAATATATGAGTATATAAGATTGTATAACTCAGGGGATGCGTGGCACACGCATATCCTGTACTTTCTGGCTGCATCCAGACAGTTCACTTGCAAAGGTTTCTGACCCTGCTAACCTCCAAACCATGTCTGGATGCTGCTTAGGGGAATGCAAGTTTGCCCAGGTCCAAGCCAAGTCCAGGGAGCATCAGACAAAGAGGTCAACCACACACCAATGCTGGGCACACATCCTCCCCTCTTCAGTTCGCTCTGTAGGCGCAGAGCATGTGAGTATTTCAAGCAATGGAAAGTGGGCTGGCCATAGCAAATTTATATCAAGAAATAAGTGCTGAACAAAGTGTGCGGCATTTCTGTGCAGCTGGAATTTCTGGTATAACATTTCTGGTTTAACATGATTGTGTCTGGACTCTTTGATATATAATTTGGGCTGTGCAGGAGATCCAGCTGGCTCCTGAACACCTGGTGTTTCCAGAGAAAAAATATGAAAAATCTACAAAATTCATCAAGATAGAGTCCCTGAATAGGAGAAGAAGACCTTTTCTGTAGAACATGGCTGTACCCAGAGCCTCACTGGGAAGGATTTAACGTGGAGTTGTGTCCTGTATATTTGCATGTCAGATTACTCAGTATTTACTTAATCCTGTAAAATAGTTTTTTGGGAGCTCCAAGCACAAATGGGAGGGAAAAATTTGTTTTGTAATCTTTGTACCCTCAAACTTTGGCTTCTTTCCTCTCCCAGTATGTGCTCCAATATTTCAAATTCATATTAGCACAGGTAATATTCTTTTTGATGTAAATAAAACACTGACTAGAACTGGTCATTAATTACATAATTTTTTTAGGTGACTCAAAGCATTTTAAGTGCCCCAGGGAATGGGTGCCCTACGCAGGTCATTGCTACAGAATTTATAGAACACCAAAAATATGGAAAGAAGCCCAGTCTTCCTGTAGAAAAGAAGATGGAGAGCTGGCGAGTATTCACAATATTGAAGAGTACAGTTTTACAGTGTCACAGCTTGGGTACAGTGAGTATTCCTTCAGGTCACTTTTTTTTTCAATCTGAGAATATTCTGCTGTTATAATTCATTTAATCATTGTAACCATGATCTTATTTTTTTTTAAGTTCTTCAGTCAAAAGTGGGTGTGAGATGTAATTATTCCATTAAAAGATACATCCATACCTACAATTAACTTTGTGTTCCCAGAGCCAGATGATGAGCTGTGGATTGGTCTAAATGACTTTAGGGTTCAGATGTACTTTGAATGGAGTGACAGCACACCTGTGACTTATACCAAATGGCACCATGGAGAGCCAACCCACACGTGGAATAAGGCAGACTGCATCCTCATGAAGGGAGAGGTAAATATCCCTTCCCCACTCTCATGCTTTCTTCTGTCCTTTTGCCCCCCCCAATGAAAACATCTCTGATATTAAAAAAAAAAAGAAAGAGGAATGCTGGTTTTAAAAATGTTTATGAACTTGGTTTAATTTAGGATATCTTAATGTGGAGGGATACTTGAGACCAGGTCTAGGAAGCTGTTATGCACCAGAAGCAGTGCACTGCATGGAGGCTTAGTCTTCTCTGAGACAATTCCCATCTGAAATTGGTTGAAATAACTCATCATCCACATTGAACAAGACTGATCATAGAGGAATAGATTCTTGAAGCAGGGACTTTCTCTTTTTTTTCTAAAACTACTAAAATATATGGGGTTTAGAGCTACTTTGGAGGCTCATATTACTGGGGGCACAAAACCAAATTTTATCTTGTTTTATACTCATTATAAAAAAAAGTGTAATGTTGTGGAAAAAGACTTACACAAGACATTTTTTAATATTTTATGTTTGGTTTATCCAGCATTTCCTTGCCATAGTCATCTGGTTATATGAAGATAATAGACGCTATACTGGTGAGAATAGAGAGGAATAGAATGTTTCCTTCCTGCTCTCATCAGTCCCTGAATCTTTAATATGTCCAGCCCTCATTCTCACACCTCTGAGGAAATGTGGCCTTTACTGTATGTATTTGGGAGTTTTGGAGAAAAACCAAGGCAAGGAAGAGAGCTGAAATAGTCTAAGCTGTAGGATGAGAGAAGGGTTCTTTCTGAGGATGGTGAATATTCTTGTTGGATCTGAATTGTCTCTAGCTTTCACTTCTCTTTGTGGTCCCTTCTTACCCTACCCAGGATGGATTCTGGGCTGACAGTGCTTGTGATACGAAATATGGCTACATCTGTAAAAGGAAACCGTTGGCTGAAGAACCAGGGGAAGCTGAAATTACCTACCCAGGCTGCCAGAAAGTAAGTGTAAAACAAAAGCAGCAAAAGTAGATTGCCTGTTACTTTCACTTCCATGAAAATGACTATGACAGGAGTAAATTATTTTGACTGTTCTTGGTGGAGCCTAGAAAACCATTAATTTCGTATGTATTGATACATCTTAGACGAAAAGGGAAACTTTTGCTTTATTTAACTGAAATGTAGATTGACTTCTTTTTTTTTATACCCTTACAAGTTCACTTCACTCAGCTCTCTCCTACTGCAGAACGGGTGACTGCACCGATAAAAGCCACTCTCTGCAGAGTAACCTTTTCGGGGTGTAACACACGTGTCAAGGGTTGCACGCCTTCTCAGTTCTATCAATCTGCCACAGGACTCAGGGATATTGCAGTTGACTGTTTTGCAGATTGTGAGCTCTTGCAATAGCTTATTATGCAATGAGAAGACAGAGCAAGGTTTACACAGGGAGCAGCAAAGCGGCTGTGACTGTGGTTGCCAGCCCCAAGGCATAACCACAGCTCACTGCAAAGACCTCTTGTATGTCCTGTATCAAGGGACAAGACACAGAGTTATGGTTACAAAAGCTATGTTTGATTAACCTCTTGGTTTCTTTCATAACCTTTGAGATCAGTTTTGACTTGGGGTGTGGTACTAATGTGGCTTTTGGGAGTGCAAAAGGCTGTGCGATCTGACAGCCTCTCTGCACACCTCTGCTTCAACACTGACAGGGCTGGATGAAGCATGGCTTTTACTGTTACTCCTTGGTGCAGCTGCCAGCAACATTTTCAGAAGCAAAGAAAGTTTGTGAAGAAAACAAAGGTTATCTGGCTACTGTGAGAGACAGGTATGGAAACATAATTCTTGTCCTTTAATGTGTGGAACCAGGATGGAAGGGTTAAACAGAAATTTCTTCTTGCTTAACAGTTATTCATAATGTCTATCTAGTGTGACACCACTCCTTCCCAGGAAAATTTAAGGTAGAGCTGATGAAGTATTGTATAATACATCAGGGGCTTATAGGTCATCAATACAAACATTTAGGACATTGCTACTACACACACTGTTGTTACCTCTGGGAATTAAAAAACTGGGTCACCCTCACAACAATCCCAGATTGACAGACTGTTTTAAAACTTTTCAAACTAAAAATAAACATATTAACATGGAACTATTTATTTCTCCTGAAGTCAAGCTTTTCAGCCTTTTTTTTTATTTCTTTGCAACAGCCAGATCTGGAAAAGTACCCATTTTAGAACAAAAGTGGATTTTTTCCCCACTGTAACAAGATTTAAAGATCTAGCCCTTATCACAAAGCTCAATAAAACACTGTAGCTGTTATTTATACAGAATGAGAAATATATACACATTAACTCAAGTATTATTTGGCTTGTGTCGTTCATTGTGCAGTATAAAATGTGAATAGAACCAACATAAATTCTAGACATAATTTACAATAGCAAAATGTAAAATAAAAGTTATTTTTGCATGATAATTAGTACTACAGAAGTAAGATAATTACCCTTGCTTCATTTCATACATATTGACAAATCACCTTAATGTTACCAGATTTGGTACCGTGAACTGTTTGAAGAAATTAACAAATTCTGATAAAATGTTATACAACAGTTTGATGTTTACTCTTTACAGATATGAACAAGCTTTTCTGACCTCCCTAACTGGATTCAAACCAGAAAAATACTTCTGGATTGGTCTTTCAGATGTGGAAGAGCACGGGACATTCAGGTGGGCCAGTGGAGATCCTGTCACCTTCACTCACTGGAATGTGGGAATGCCAGGTAAGCGCCATGGGGGCCATCGAGTTCTTGCTCTGGGGAACCACAAAGTGAGTGTTCGAAAGCTAAAAAGTAGTTTAGAAACTCTTCTGGCATAAAGTAGCAGAAAGGGTAATGCAACTTTCCGTTTGTGCTAAAGGGATTAGATGAGGGATTGTGGTAACTCTATCCAGAAGATCACTTGGGACTGCACACGTCTGTTGGTATTATTAGGTCTTTGTTGTTTGATGGGTATTTTTAAGTGATCCCTAGCATAATGTAAAAGGAACTTACATGAAAAAAAAAAATCTTTTAATGATTTAATAGGAATGAACATGAGCTATTGTGAGCTATTGGTATCCAAACACAGTGGGAACAGGTTACTCTTAAATAAGCAGCAGATATTTTGAGAAGATCTAGTCATCAATAAGATTTAACAACTCTATGTTTTATAAAGGAGAGGAGTCAGGCTGTGTGGCCATGGCAACAGGAACTTCAGCTGGATTATGGGATATTTTGAACTGTGAAGAAACAAACACGTTTCTCTGCAAGCAGCTGGTGGAGGGAGTCACCCCCCCGCCTCCTCCTCCAACAACATCCCCTCTCCTGTTTTGCCCGGATGGATGGCAGTCTGTTCCTCAGAGCAGTTTCTGCTTCAAAGTAGGTGTTTCATTTCTGAATGCAAATATTTTCCATTTAAATAAGAATATGTTTTGTGTATGCATGGAAGATGGATTTTACCCTGCCTACTTGATAGACAGTCTGTGGTAACATGTCTCCAGTCATCGCCAAGTGGTATGGATGGGAAATGTTGGAAAAAGCTGGATGTGTATGGAAGTGAAGTTTGGAGCCACAGGAAGTCTGAGATGATAGGAAAAGCAAAGTTTCAGGAATCAAATTTGATAGACGACCACAGGTCAAATGGTTGAACAATTAAATAGACCAAAAGATCAGAAAAGATAGAAGCCCGTATTTGTGTTTCTAAATATCTGTGGTAAGAAACATAGTGCTTAATTGCCCACTTTCTATAGATTTTTCAGGGAGGAAGGGAAAAAATGCAAACATGGTTTGAAGCAAGAGATTTTTGCAGAACCATTGGAGGAGATCTTGCATGTATCCACAGTGAAGAAGAACAAAGCCTGATAGCTAGACTGTAAGTATCTGCAAAGTCCATCATTTAAATATAAGAAAAAAATATTTTAAAAATTGCCTTTCTGAAAGACATAAAGGATTTCTGGTGATCAATTTCTTCTTTACAAAGATGGTGTGAAAATTGGCAGAAAAAATGGGTAAAAAGGTGAGCAAAAGGTTTTCTTGACACACCTCTGGGAAGGTGGTGCCATGCACTTAAGTTGCCTGAACATAAAACAAAATTGAGAGAAGTACGACCAAAATTAGTTTTAACAGAAGTTAATTCAAAGAGATAAAACTGGTCTTTTTGCATAATTTGTAGCTGATCAGTAGATAAAATACTCTTGATGGAAAAAGTATTTTGTCCTGCTTTCCTACCTTAAGTAAGGAGGAAAATTGGAAGACTAGGAAAAGCGTGACCTATTGATGTGCTTATATAAATGTTTAAATCAAGCCCATGAGTGCAGACAGGTCTGAATTTGGATGCCTAAGCTACTTGGTAGAACCAAGACCTTTAAACATATTTTCATTTAGCTCAGTATTTGTGGACTTATGGCATTTGTGATCTTTCTCATAAAGTTCTGTTTCACTGCTTCCTGCCATGTGTAGTGCCAGGCTGTATTTCCCCACATGACAATTGAATGATTACTTTATATGATTGTCTCAAATTATACTTGAAGTATCAAATATACTGAGAATAATGTAATGCTATACATTCCCCTTCATTGTTTCACGCTGTGTCTGATTGTCCATATTTGTAATCATTCAGAGACAGAGGTTATATTCACTATTCTTACTGGATGGGTTTAAATGCATTGGACTCTGATGGTGGATTTACATGGAGTGATGGCTCACCAGTGAGTAAATTATTTGTTATTTCAGCTTTTGACTAGTTTTCTTAAGTATTTCTTGGCAGACAGCTCTCATAACTCCTATGTAAGATGCAAGTGATCTTAAATCTTTAGTACCTGATTCCTCTGTAGGAATTAGTCTTAAATCATCTGATAGTTCATAGTTACAGATAAAAATACATTTACAGTAATGAAACGTGATGGAGTATAGCTCCTGATATAAGCAAGTCTGATTGTGCTAATCTCTATATTCCTATTTGTCATTTGCTGCAAGAAATAATTTTGTATGTCTACACAAACTCAGCTTTGCTGCCCTCATTGTCTTAGGTAGATCAAGATCTGCCAGGCCCAAGGCCATACGGCGGCACCCATTGACTGTCTTGGGTTGGAACATCTGAGCAGGATAAACAACCCAGAAATCAGAGAGTATATTTCTTTCTAAAGCTTGACAGGAGAACATCAACTCCCCTGGTGACAAATGGGCAAGAACCTTTTGGCTTACTCACGTGGCTTATAAACACACAGATGAATTATTATTTTATTCAAGTGTCATGCACTTCTCCTTAAAATGTCTGGCATTAAAGAACAAGATGGACCATAAAAAGTACTTTCTTCTTTAAGAGGATGATACAAGACAATTGTTCCCTTTCAAAAGGAAAATAGTAACAAAGTTGTATTTCCACTACAGGTAAATTTTGAAAAATGGTCACATGGAGAACCAAACAATTATGATGGGAACGAAAAATGTGGTGTATTTACTGGCTATCTCAATATGAACTGGAATGATTTATTTTGTGAACACATGCTGGACTATGTTTGCCAAATCAAAAAAGGTAAGATAACTTCCTGCCTTTAGCAACGTTTAGGGGTAGATAAGAACATCCTTCCCAGGTCAGATGACACTATTCGCATGTATTAGAGACAGCTGTGCCATCAATCACAATAGAACAGTTTATAACTTAAATTTCAGTAAAGGCAGTTGAAAACTATTAATTAATCCATGAAATACACAGGCAAGTTTGGAATGTATATGCAGTATGTTGGAAAAGAGAAACACAACAGTCTGAAGTTGGGCATAGTTTCTGTAAGCTTGACTTATGATGAGCTCTAAAGTGCTGTTTTGCTGAACGCAGCACTTTTTTTCAGATACTCTGAGAAATTCTGTGACAAAAATAAGCATGTACTGAGTATCCCTTAAGATTGTTACTTGGAATTAAAATGCTAACTACTGTATAAATACAATTGAGAGAGATCTGAGAAACAAAATATACTCAAATATTGATTTATATTGCAGGAGCCTCACTGAAACCGGAGCCTAATTCCACATTCAGTAAGTCTTGTGCTTCCAATGAAAAAAATTAATTAACTTGTAATGAAGTTATTTTCTATTACAGGCTAATTAATGTTTTAATTTGCAGATTATGAATACGTTGTTGGCGAAGATGACTGGGTAATATATAAACACAAGGAATACTACTTCAGCAAAGAAGCAATGCCTATGGAAAAAGCCAGAGGCTTTTGCAAGAAGAATGGTGGTGACCTTGTTGTCATTGAGACTGAAAGTGAAAAAAATTTTCTTTGGAAATATGTAAGAAACATGTTTGCTTGAAAAATGCACCATTTTGTTGTGAACTGAGGCACCTTTTTTCAGCTGGTTTGTGAAATATTAGAAATTTGTCCCCATCATAAAAAAAAATCAATGCCGCCTTTAATCCTTTCATAGGCTTATCTTCTCAGAAGCTTTATTATAATCATTATTTTTATAAATTGCTCTATGAAGACAAATTCTCACCTTCCTTTCAAGAATGCTCTCAGGGTGCAGCTTTCAAAGACTTTGCTCTGTTTAACTGAAAGCTGCAAATACTAATTCTGGGTTTTTTTCCTAACTCATTCTTTTCACAGAATTCAATAAAAGCTTTTCGTCAGAATAGATCTCATATTTGCAGTAAAAGGTTTAAGTTAGAATATTTTCTTACAGGAAGAGAATGGCCTGGTGATGATATGCTGTTTTGGAAATACTTTCCTACTATTAAAATTGAATTTGATTACATTCTTTCCTCCACATGACTAAGTACAAACCCCCACGATTTACTTGCAGCCTTCCAGGATAGTCTCACTATGCTTTCCTAAAACTTTCCTAAAACTCTCAAAAATATTGCTATAAGCCTGCTTAAGAGGTCGTTCTTTCGTTCTCGCCTTCTTAACATTTCTTTTCCAGATAATTTTTTTTTTTTTTTTTTTTTTTTTTTTCCCTAATTATATACTGAAAATTGGAGGAAAATTTTGCATTTTGCAGTTTGGGCACATAATTCCAGCAACTCCTTGCACATTGTATACTATGGAATTGGGCTGAAACTACAGCATTTTTGGAACTTTTTTTGATTTTATTTGAAATCTGTTTTCTTACAGCTAATTAAATTTGTTTGTTTTAGGTTTTCTATAAGGACTGGGGGAATAACTTCTATATTGGCTTAAGTGTGAGCCTTGACAGAACGTTCCGGTAAGTAAAAATAAATTAATTTTGTCAGACTCATAATGTATTTCCATTTGACATGATTGGTTCTAGGAGACAGTCGAAATTCAATGACTGACACAACCTGTCTACTGCCGTGTCCTGATATAAAGTTTTAAAACGGGATTCTGCTCCTCAGGGAAGCACTTCTCCCATCATAATTTCACAATCTATTTCCACCTCTTTTGTTTCTTTACCCTGCTTTTGCATCTTGAGGCTGAGATGTTTGATCATAGTAAGTAAGGCATCATCCTCTTTACTTTGTTAGATGAAAGAAAAAGTTGGTTGGAGGTCTCCAGCATATTCCAGACGGTACTTGCAGGCATTACTTAATGTTGAAATGATCAGAGAAAAAGAACCCTAGAAACCTGCAGTGAGAGGCATCAAAGTGATTTTTAGGGGTGAAATATCAATACTGGAGAGCCCTTGTCTGGATTTGCAGACGGTTGTACCCTCAGAGTTCAGGGCAGGGCGGCTTCAGGTGACGCGGAGTCATTACTCTTGTACAAATGTCTTTGGAAACAAAGTGCCCTGGAAATGTCTTAAACATCCCGTGGAACATTAGATGTGTTGCAGGCGTGTCTCCTGTGGCACTCTTCTCTCCCGCCGTGTATTTTTCTAATGCATTCTTCTGGGATTCAAAGCTTGGTCAGATGAGTCTCAGCCTCTTCATTTTAGTCTTTCTTCTGTTGTCACAGGTTGCCTTTGTTGGCCACAAACCACAAACCAGAGAGACTCTATAATCTCAGCTCCTGGAGATTCTGCTTTCTACATCACATTCACTGCTCAGATAATTGTCATTTTCCCAGTCCTCCCTTGTTCCCTCACTGGCTTCATTCTCTTCCCAGTTGGATGATGGTGCCACTATTTGCTTTATATTATTTCTCCTGGTTTTTTATGTACTGTTTTTTTCCAATTTGACTCAGGAGGTTTGCAAGCAGCTAGGCATCCTGATGAATTCCTAATCTATAATTTACTTGCAAAAACAAGCATGCAGTTACTTAGTCTCCGAAACTGGAAAAATATTGGATTGTCCTGGAGCTGTTATGGTCTGTCAGTCTTGGCTGATTCGTCACTTGACTTCCAGCACACTGAGGCCTTTTCATTTTTTCCTTGGCTCCTTTTTGAAAATAAATTTGTGAATCAGCAAGCTAGGAAATGATTGACACATAATTGAAAAAAAAAAAGCTAATAGGTGTATAATTTTAAAGATTTCCTATGCTTAACAAAATGGTTCCAAGTGGTTCTCATACATGGTTCAAGACTCTTTCTTACCCTACAAGACCTTATATTATTGCTTTTGACCCTAGAAATTGCTAAAATAAGCTCAAGTGTCTGTTTCTGTGCTCCAGAGAAATCCAGGTCCAGTGCTAGACTGGTGCATTTTCAGCATACTATCAGTGCTCAGAGACCAAGAGAAGCTGGGACCACCAGTAAAGATTATTAGTTCGGACCTGGTCCGAGTCAACGCCATAGGCAGTTGATATGAAAATATTTTTTGTCTAATTCCACATGGAAGGTCTTGGTTTCCTTTTAGCAGAGAACAACATGTGTTTGCTTGCTAAGATACAGGAAACCTAAAATATGAAACTCAAATGTATCCTTTGCAAAGAATATTAACTAATTCAACTTAGAGTTATAATTCCCTCAAATTACTTCTTTCAGGTGGATGGATGGAACATCAGTGAACTATGTTGCCTGGGCTCCAAATGAACCCAATTTTGCAAATAATGATGAAAACTGTGTGGTCATGTATACCCATACAGGTGGGTGCTGTAACAACATTTAATCTGCAGGATGTGTCTTAGGCCTGGGAGGCCTGCGTGGGCGAGGCTGGATGGGTTATACTGAGCAGTCTGATGTTTCATAGTGTTCAAAAAGCAAAGGAAAATAAATTGTAGTCTCTTCTTTTACTTATGTACTTTAAAAAAATTGAACTCTATGTAGCTAACACATTGAATTACACCTGTAATTTTGTCAGAAAATTTCTAAGTGAACAAATCAGGTAAGCATTAGAGAATTGGCAGATAGAGTCAGTACTGTTTCTCCTCTAACCTCTGTCCATTTAACGCCTATGTCTCCAGGACATCAGCTATCTGTTGTCATTTGTGCAGTTCCTAAAAACTGAGTGTTTGGGCTTGGGTGGGATTAGTATTAACCAATACCATACAATATTTTAATTAAAATAAAATATTCTTTAAAATCCATTAATACAGAGAACTGGAAGTAATTGTGTTTATACTAGCTAAGAACTTAGTCTTTTTTTGGAGCAGTAAATCTCTTCTACTTTTAAACATTTCTAGTCTCAAAATCTAAAGCTGAGATGATCTTCCTAGGCTCTCTTAGCGGTGAATGGAAGGATGTGGACAATTTTGGGGAGTAAATACTACGTTCTTTCGGAATCTTCTTTCAGATAAGATGAATTATGTCCCTAACATCTCTGAATTAAAATGACAATATTTCCATTAAACACTAGGTGTGAATAACAATGTTGTAGGTTGTTACCTTGTAACTGCGGCTAATGAAATGCATGTCATTTGCTTATTAATTCCTCATCTGTAAGATGGGGATGATGGTGTTAATGTTATCCTCTTAGATCACACTCCAATAGGCAGAAAAGATACCAGAAAACTCTAAGACTGTGAGAAGCTCAGGTAGTAAGGTAACCACGATTGAGTGCCTTATATAGACAGAGCGATTCCAGAGACCTTACAGATCTCAAAGATTTAAGCATTTGAACTAAAACTCCCCTTTGTCAATGCTATGGTTTTGCAATATTGAAATATCTCTGTTTCTAGACAAATTATTTATATTCTAAATTCTGCTGGAAACCTGATTATTTCAAAGAAACAGGCATATAATTACTTAATATTCCTAAGGTAGAGAAATACAAATGCTGTAACCAGCTTTACTTCCTACAATAGATTTTGTCTAGGAAAGGACACTTTTTATCTCAGTCACAGTTGCATTCTGTTTTGTTTTGTTGGGTTTTTTAAAATTCTAATTTGCTTTCAGGTACATGGAATGATCTCAACTGTGGCAGTGTTGAGTTATTCATCTGTGAAAGGCTTAACAACACTGTTCGTCCAACTGTTGCTCCCACTCCAGCACCACCAAAGGGTGGGTGTCCGGAAGACTGGCTCCTCTTTGATAACAAGGTGCAGTATGAAATGTCAATATACTGTATTTTTAAAAGAGCAGAATGAAAAAGATTTTTGAATCAATTTTTCAATTGTAGCAGAGTTTTTAGTTACCACAAATTATGTTCTGCTTGTGTGCATTTAAAGACCTTAAAATTACAAATCCTGGAACAGAAATTACAGCCTCTGTTGGGATCACAGGGGAGATGCGGGAGATCTTGAGACATACAAGAAGAAAGTGTCATCTTAAAACAACTCTACATGAGGGAAGTTGCTCATCAATCTTTGGCAACACAAAACACTAGCAAAAATCTATGTTCTCATTTACTGTGCTGAGCTTATCTGGCTCTCACATGTTGCCTGGACACTTACTCATCCCTTGCCTACTATGCACTGGCTCTTAAGCCACCAAGGCACCTTCCCTTGAGCAAATTTATCAGGTTTTTTTCTATAACCAAACAACTTAAGGATTTTAAATAATCCAGTTGTAAGATTCACTGCACTTTATTATGTACAATCACTCTTAGCCTTCTCAAAAGACAAAAGTTCAGGATGTGAGACTGTATGTAATAAAAATCCACAGATTTTCATCAGTGAAGCTACAAAAAGTATAAAGCAACAGTGTACAGTACAATACTAGTAATTAGAATAATTACACTTAGTAATGAAGATAATTCTCAATAACACTGTTTTCTGTAGCTCCATCTGTCTTCCCTTCAGTTGAGCAAAAATATTTCCGTTTGATAGAGATCCTTTGTTTGAGATCCACTCCCTTTTCCTTCTCTCTCTCAGTCCTGAGGAAAAGTCACAAACTCAGTGTCTTCCATTTCATGGTGCTCTCCCAAGCTAAAATCCCTCTCTTCCTCACTTCCTGGAAGAGGAGCTTCAAAGGCTCTTCCCTTGACTCTTTCCTAAGTGTTTATACACCACTTCTGACCACCTTCCATTTTCCTCAGTTCTTCCAAAAATTGCCTGCTTAACTTTTCAGTTGCATGCTTTAGGTAGCACATTTAGGCTGCTTGACTCCGAAAAAGCTGTCTAATGACTTAAATCTCGTAGGATCATATTACAAGAAATGGTAAATTCATGGCTTTCTTTATAATGTCAGAATCATTTTCTTTCTGTGATTATACTGTGAGAACCAAATCTGGTTTGACAAATAGGGCAACAGAAGATGAGATATTTTGCTCCACTATCTTAACCTTTTGTGTTTTCTGAGGTCTTCTTCAGCATTTCTCTCACAGTCACACCTCAGAATTGTGCTCAGAAGGTTTAATGCAATTTCTGCTGAGATCAATAGATTGACATATTCCTCCTTTCACGTATATGCTAAAATATTGGGCTTTATACCCATTTTTTAGTACAGGTCTTCTCTGCCATTTAAACTTAAAGACAAGCTAGAAAGTACTGTTAAATTCACTAACCTCCCTTTTTACGTAAAATATCCAGCTATCTTGTTTGTTACAAACAGAGATGTTTTCATCAGAAATCAAAACAGCATCTAGATTCAGATTTGGCACACTTCTCTTTTTCAGTGTTTTAAAGTCTTTGGCCTGGATGAAAATGATACATTGTCATGGCATGCTGCACGGAACAACTGCATTGATCTTGGAGGAAATCTGGTTACTATACCAAAAAAGGAAGTGCAAGGTATAAAGTACCAATGTTTTGACACTGATGGGACACCATGTAATTCCTGATAAAAAGATTAAAAAAGATGTTAGAGCTTCTGCTATATATGCTCTTTTTCATTCCATATTAATATAAATTTTGCCGAATGAGAAATTGCACCTTTGGAAAAATGCTCGCATAGATTTTAGTGTCTTGATTAACTTCCAAAGTCATAGTTTGGAGGTTAATTTAGGATGTACTGCTGAAATATTAATTTTTTTTATTAGAGGCTTATCATATAATTAAATTTCCACATTTTTGTTTTTTTAAGGAACTAGATGATCCTTGAGGTCACTTCCTACCCAGGTCAAACTATGATTCTATGTACAAAAAGCACACAAAAGAAGTGCTATCCAAAGCCAAATCACTGGGCACCTAGCTACTGAGCCAAATGCTGTGTGTCAGTGAAGGACCCATCCTCAGGCAGCAGAAGGCCGCAGTGCTGGAGTCCCAGCTTCCCCCTGTTCCCCTTGTTCTGCTGAAGCTCAGCACCTGCTGGTCTTGCTGCTTAGCATGTTGCAGGTGTTTGAGGAGGCCTCAGGTTTGCTCAGGAGATGTGCTGCCTCGGGTCCTGAGGGACGCACACGGAACATCTCCTGCCTCACTCCATCAGTGCTAGTGCTTTATACTTTTTTTCTGTAGCAGAGGAAAGAAACTATTTTAGTGGAAAGTCAGTCTAGGCAGGAGCTAAGGAGAGCAGCATCTGGCATGCCACAAAGCTGAGATCCCTGCTCATACATACTTGGTTATTAAATAGTTTTATTTGTGTTATGACTGTTTAGAAATGAAGTTATTAAATCAGGTTAACAAAAAAGTTACCAAAAAAGAAACGGGAGTGCACACTCGGTGGACTCATTTTTACATGCCAAGGCTTAGTGAATTTGTGTTAATTTCTGTAATACATTACAACATTTTCCATGCTCCCTCAGATGATGAACAACATAGAAGAGTGTACAAATAAATTCCCATTTTATTAAAAATTTGCCCATCTTTGAGTTTGTAAATATTTTTTCCAATTTTAACTTCAGATGACTGATGTTAAACATCTATTAATAACTATTTATTTTATTTTTGTCATGAGATTGTCACCTTATAATAAAAGAAAGCTCATCATCATGGTTCCAGACACTCCAAAGTCTGTGGCACTGGGGAAGAGTGCTTTCAGTTTCCTTCCTTATACCATTTTTCTTTTCTCCCTTCAGCTTTCCTTATGTCCCTCTTAAAAGACGCTGTAACAGATGCTTGGATTGGTCTGAATGACATAAATCAGGAGCACACATACTTATGGACAGATGGAAGCCCAGTAGACTACACAAATTGGGCTAAAGGTTCCCGAAGTTATTACAGTATGGTAAACATCAATTTCTGTTTGTCACTCAAATATTACAACATTGGTAGATGAACAAAATGTATGTAGCTACCCTTATATTTTCTGTCTTTTTCTTCATGAAGATGTTTAGTGGTCTCTTTGCCTTTTAAAAGCAGAATAGCTATGTGGGAGATCCATCTACACACATTTTTTCAACCTCTGTATTTGTCATGGTTCTGTATGAATCCAGACAGAGGTTTTGAAGCATTATGCAAAACTCAGACAAGTGAGCAATTTCCCTCACTTTACCATGACTCATCAAGATATTCAACTTAACCATAGCATAAACTATATAATGTTGGGATGTGGTGAATGTTATTTAGATTTGATGAAAATACTCAGATAATTGCATACATTGATAGTTCTTGGCACTGAGCCTGTCAAGATAAATGCATTGAACAAAATACTCAAAAGAGGGAGTCTGGGTCTTCCTTTCTAGTTTTTATCTTCCCCTTATCTTCATTCTGAAAAGTCCCTTCTATATGCTTTGAAACTTCTGGCATGTCTATACCTTTTTGTGTGTAATTGTAAGACAAAACTCAGTTTTATTCAGTAATTGTGAAATAGATAATGTAGAATACTGCCAAATAGTATTATTTCTATACTCCTGTGCTACCTTTACCAAGTTTCTCTCTTTTCATAAGAGAATTGCTTCCCATTCAGCTAAAATGGAAAAAAGTTCTCTGAGGTCCAGCTGCCATCAGGCTAGAGCTGGGTTTTGGGGTCTCCAGGGCTTCCTCATCTCAAACACGCCTATGCTTTCTGCAAAAGGCTGTGACCATTCCCTTCCAGAAATCACTTCACATACAACTTCCTTCTCTTGCAGATAAGACCTGGGCTAGTTCAAGAAGGGGGTTTGGAGGTAGCATAAGGTTATACTGATGTGAGGTGGGGACAGCTGCTGCCTCCTCCTGCAGGAAGCCAGGCCACGTCTTCTCATGCTGTGGGAGGAAAAGGAGGAAGGTAAAGGGTCCAAAGTGCAGCAGAAAGGGTGTGGGAGGTGTCTCTCACAGAAGGTTGTTTCTGACAAGCTACCTCTACGTTACTGCACTGTGGTGACCACTTTGCTTCCTAGTCCTGAACTGGGGAAGAAAGAGGAACTCAGCTCTCTGGGTAAGCTTCAGTGCTGAGGAGAAATCCCCCACTACCTCCAGGAAAACAGCAACAGAGCTGTGGGCCAGACCTAGCACACACGTATGAACCCGCATCCATGTACACACATACGGGGCCATGCACAGTTATGTACATCCAGATAGTCCCAGACACATCCTCCCACCTCTGCACTGTGCTTTGCAACTCCCTCTATCATCCAAGTGCAAACTTTCCTAGGGCTGAGTTGCACAGGCTTATTGTCGTACTATGTGCCTGACCATCGCTTGTATGAATTTCATGACCTTCGTATTCCTCTGTGTGTGCCTGTACGTGATACGTGAGTCTGTGTATCCAGGAGAAGTAGGAATGTTTCTTTCCTATCCACATATTTGTCTTGTTAATCTCATTTGTCTTGTAGGATGATTGTGTCTTTATGATAAAGAGCCCTATTGAACAGGCAGGAAAATGGAAAGATGAAGGATGTAAAGCAAGCAAAAGTTACATCTGCCAAAAAAAATCTGGTGAGTTTTCTTTCACCACTTGCTAGTAGACCTGATTTATTGTGGTAATTTCAAACTGGTGCTAAAAGTGACTTTCCTGTAATTCTGCCCTAACCTAACTGAAATTAATGACAGTATCACATGCGTTATGGACCATTTTAACAAGATGATCACACATTTTATTTTTTTTGGAGAAAATCTCTTAACTTTTTCTATTTCAAAGACTAGACTAGTAAATAAGAGAAAAATAGATCTATGTATCATCATGTGTTTTACTACTTTTGGCAATCAAAGGTGGTTGAGTGCACTGTCTTTGCATCTTCAAAACTGGAACATTTAATGTTATACTAAAAACACTGTAACTTCTTAATTTTTTAAATCTGCCCTGCTTGATTTCCTTTACATTCTCTCTCAGACAGTTTCAGCAACAGCAGTTACATCCTTCTGCTTGCTTATGGTGTGTTTATCATACCCCGTTCCTTGACAGAAATACAACAAATACCAGTATATAATGGAAAAAAGGAAGGAATTGTTCCCTTTAATGCCCTACATTGGTATAATATGGTTTGGGTAGGTCTGGTGCTTACAAGCTGTATTTCTGGGGGTGATACAGACATTTATGCTAAAAGGTCATTCTGACAAATATTAGAAAATTTTGTCACAGTACATGAAAATGTGTCTTTCATCACTGCAGGGATTGTTTGGACGTATCTTAATTTACTATTGCAGTTTCTCTTAATTACATGAAAACTCCAGTATACTAGACATTCTCTCAGTGTTATAAATCTGAGCCAATACAAAGTTAGACTTTTTGGTTGTTCTTTTGCTTGTTACAGACCCCAAATTGCTGAACTCCCAACCCACACTTCCGGCGTTTGGCTTTAACCATTACGGTGATGACCGCTATGAAGTCGTCAACTACAAAATGAGCTGGGAAAAAGCAGAGAAGAACTGCAGGGACCAGTCTGCAGAACTGGCCAGTGTCCTGGACCCTTATGCTGAATCTTTCCTGTGGTTACAGATATTAAAGCTTGGGGAGCCCGTGTGGATTGGCCTTAACAGCAACATGGTGAGTCCACCAAGCACTTGTGACAGTCATACCAATACCTGAGATGAGCTATTGGTCAGATCCACAAATGTAAGGTAGAAATCAAAATCTTGCAGAGTATCCTGACTTCCCTCTACCTGAGGGGATTTACACATTTAAATGTTTGTCCATAGTGTAAACAAGAACTGCCACAGCCCACAATTCAAAGACCACCAAGGATGCAGCTGCAGCACTGAGTGGCTTCAGTGGTAAAAGCTGCGATGAAGTTCTCACTTCCTGCTCCACGGTCTACCACATGCTCCTGTGGTGGAGCAGTGCTGTTTCTGAAGGCACACTGTGGAGCACAACACAGGAAAAAAATATATTAAAACCAGTTCTTTCTTTGTGAGTTTAAGTTTTTGTTTCAATTCACAGCCCAGCAGTACGAGAGCTCGTGCTGGGCAATAGTGGAAAGAGCAGGGCTCTGGCAATGGGGACTCCTCAGGCTGGCTTTTGGGGCTGAAGCCAGTGCCTTGTGTAAAGCTGCCAACAAACTCAGCTAAAAGTGGAAAGGTTTGAAATGGGAAGCAGCTAACAGAGGCATGTAAAAAAGAACATGGATAAATACATTGTAGCTGGATATTTTTGGAATTGAAGCTGGGGGAAAATCAAGTGGAGAGAGGTAGAGCAAGAGCTTGGTGGGACACTGGTCTGAGAGAGGGCACAAGTGCTGAGGTGAGAAGAACCGGAGCTGCAGCTCAGTGAGAGCACTAGGAAACTGAGATTAGACAGGCATCTGGAATGAAACATCGCCAAGGGTCTCAAAGCAGACAGGAAAGGAAATGGCACAAAGAACAAGATGGGATCCTGCCTCCAAAGATCACAGGCAGAAGGATCTAGGCTGCACAGGATGGGATGACAGAAGCCATGGATGTGACTATTATCAGTTATCCTCTGCAAACACTGGTGAAATCCACAGTTAAAATGCATGCTTAGATCGTCTCTGGTAGCTGGTCCTTGCAAGACCCACAAACTCACCATAAGCACAGTTAACACTGGTGGCAGAGGTCTGAGGTCCAGCCCCAAGGAAAGCCTCATCAGTTTTTCTCTCTCCAGTGAAACCTCAGATTTTACTCTTTGCTTTCTAGATACCTAGAGAAGCTTATGTTAGAGGAACGCTGACAATAGTTTCTCTGCAATCTTTATTTGATCTGTGTGTATATGTGGACTTATTTGATAAAATCTTTATCTGTATATTCACATTTGTTACCTCAAGGGTTTTGCCCACTTAGGGCATGAGAGGAATGGTGTGAATTGAATAACGTAGGCTGTGTGCTAAACAAACATCTGTAGGACCACTGCCCTTCCTGCTGTGGAAAGTGGGAGTATGGACCAGTTTCTTACATATTCATGACATAATCTTGTGCAAGAAACCATGATTCTCAATTTTTCCTAATTTTTGTATACGTTCAAATGTAATCTTAATGTTCTTCCAATCTAATACTTGTATGTGACATAATCGTAACTGTAATTTGCTTTTAGAGTGGTGGCCAATACGTATGGTCAGATAGAAGGAGGAGCAGGTATCTTAACTGGGGCAGTGGAGAACCAAATAAAAACAAAGCCTGTGTCTATTTAGATTTGGATGGTTTTTGGAAGACAGCATTTTGCAATGAAACATTTTCATCCCTCTGTAAGCAATCCAATGGTAAGTTCTCGATAGACAGATGTGACCTGGTCAGCTGGAATTTAAGTTAATGACTTTATTTTAATTTTGTTTTTCCCCATATGCAAAGGTTGTGATAGACAGTGTATGCCTTGTGATAAACTATTAATTTTTTTAAGGAATAACTCTCAGATCCAGTCTGTCTTGTATGATTTCCAAACATTTCATTTACCGGCCAGTCAACAAATGCACATCATAAAGACAGCTGCAGTATTTCATGCTACATGCCTTGTTTGTCAAGAATTACAGAATCGATCAACTTTAGCCTAACTATAAATATATCGACAATATACTTTTACATTTAAAAATATATTTTGAAATATTGTGAGTTAAGAAACGTCTGTCAGTGTAGCAGCCAAATCAATTAATTTGTTTGTTTCTTCTGCTCAAATATTTTAGCACTCAAATATTTGCATGTAATTTTCATACGTTTGAAATTATATAAGAAATTCATAATTTCTGCACCGGAATTCACAGCAAATTTTATACTCATTTAAGGTTAAATGAGTATAAAATAGTTTGGCTTTAATTGTGTGATGCAATAGGCTATAAATTCTGCTTTTACATTGATTAGGATATATGATGTACAAGGACAGGTACAGACAGCTTCTCTGACTGACCTTTCTAGAAACTGGGTGGACACAAGCCACAGACTTGTGGTGTTGAGATCCCTTGTGTATGCTGACTCATTCCTCATTCTGTTTCACAAGTTTTAGGGAAAAAATTGCCACACTGAAGACAATTGCAGTTAGACTGGTGTAAGCCTCCTTTAATAGACTGGAGAAACAGCTCCAACCAGAATGGTTTATTATTAGTTTGTCATGCTTAATTCAGTGCTTTATAATTAGTTAAGTCTATGGGATATTCCCTTTCCTGGAATAAATGTCATACTTGTAGAGCAGATGTGTGCTGCAGGAGTACATATTTCCCTTGGCTTTCAAGACTCCACTGAAACCTGTGTGTCTTCTTAATAGAGTTAATCCCTAGTGAACCACCACAGCTTCCTGGGAAGTGTCCTGAACCAAAGCGTGGTAGATCTTGGATTCCCTTCCGTGGGCATTGTTACTATGTTCACACCACCTCTGAGGAAAGCTGGCCTGATGCTTCCATGATGTGTATTCAAATGGGTAAGTGCCCTTTTTTTATTAGGATATTTTACAGGTTGTTTGTGTGTTTGGCTTTTTAATCCAGAACCAAATGATAATATGCAATGTGTGTATGTGTGTATCAACTACAAGCTACACCTCATTTAAATTTATTATCAAGCATTTTTACTATATGGCAATGCTGATAATGAAGCATGTAATGATTTTTTACTGAGATAATTTATAATGACCAATCTCACTGAAGTTGTATGTAATTTAATTGTTATTTTTAGGTGCTTCTCTGGTTTCCATAGAAGATTCAGCTGAAATGAACTTTCTCTTACTTTACTTGTCTCCACTTGCAAGTGACTTCAGAAAGTTTTGGATAGGATTATTCAAAAATATTGATGGTAATTATTTCACAATGTATACTGAGATGAAAATAGATAATAAACAGAGTGAATATCAAGTACTACTAACATACTAAATAATAATACCAAAATGCTAAATATTTAATAAATAATCAGGTAAAAAATAACTAATAAATATTTAACAGTTTTTCTACTAAAATAAAACATAAACCACCAAGAGGTCTATGCTTTCTGTATCTTTGTTGCAATTAGAGTATATTTGTCTGTAAAAGGCTTTAGCTTAGCACTGCAGCAGTTGACTATAAATGTTTGTTATTGCCTTTTTAAACTCAAATTACTTGACATTTAACCACTGTAGTATTTTAAGCAACACGTTGTCTTGTCATTAAATGGTGAGTTAAATTAAATTTAAATTAATCTCTAGAAAACACAGGGCATAGCATCTCATATGGGCTGCCGAGAAAAATTTATTAATCTAAATTTCACTGGTTTTTTCCATAAATTTTTAGTGGAACTTTTCATTTTAATCCAAATATATTTAATGTGGTTGTTCTGGGTTGTTTTTTTTTAACTGCTGTAATTGCAAATTTGATACTGTATTCTATATCATTGTAATTCTGAAGCCAGTTTTTCTTGGCAGACTTTGAGGGTAAACCTCCAGAGTGAGTCTAGACTGGGCTCCAACATCTGCTCAAGTCTGTGTCTCTCACCATCAGCAGTGGCGGGCCAGGTTCATCTGTTCTAGCTGAAAATGAACAGTACAAAAGCAGTGACTTGTTCCTCACCTGTCCCCTGCAGTGCCACAAAGCTCCACACGGTGCAAGCAGGGGCAGGAGGGAAGTGCAGCTGCAGGGGAGGGACAGAGGAACTGGCACTGAGGCAGCAGGATATACCAGGATATGCTGCCGTGAAAGCACACCCTGAGGGGGAGAAAATGGCTATTATTCCTACTTGATGGGAGATGCTTGAGAGTCAGCAGGAGATGAGATGTTTAAAGAGAGAGCTGATTCAATCTGCAAGGATAATTGATTAATCCACCTCTAATAAAGTAGCTAGTCACTGATCTTGAATACACACAAAGAAAATCTCCTGAGCACTCTGTGTGCTTGCACTGCTGATACTGGCTTGTACAGGTGCTTTGCTTTTCTTAAGGTTCTCAGGCACAGTCCAGGGCACAGGCTTCAGCTAAAGCTCCTTGAGTAGCTGGGCAAGTGTTCCTTACATCAGTGACAGCCACAAACGCTAATGAAGTTAACTTTGTGAGCATTTGCATTTGCATTTGGTACACTCCCACCTGAATGGCTCTGGCTGTTAAAAGAGTGAGAAATTAGCGCTCTAGAGTGAGAAATAGGTGCTCTGTATCAACTTTTTAATCAATTTACTGAACCAAAAAATCCCAGATCTGATCTGATATGTCATTGTGACTGGTAGACTAGAAGTTATTCTCCACTTAATTCACTCACTAGGCAATATATTTGATTTTAGGAGAATGGATATGGATGGACAAAAGTGCAGTAGAATACGTCAACTGGGAGAAAGGAGAGCCTACAGTAGTTTTTGACGAACACTGTGTAGACATGGATGTCTCAAGCGGAACCTGGAGGACCTATTACTGCTCTGTTGACCAGAATTTTATTTGCAAAATCCCCAAAAGTAAGTTCTGAATTTCTGTGCATTTATTTTAAAAGTAGTGGTTAATATACATCAGGCCAAACTGTTTAGGCTCTGGGTACACGTGCATTGATGCTGATGCATGGGCATCTGAATCAAAGCCAAGAGTAATTTCTGTTAAAGATAGTGAGAAATAATGTTGGAGAATAACCTGAGTCACTGTTCCCTCAGTTTAAAAGCATTGATTTCTGGGCGTTTGCTGGACCCTGGGGTAGGGAAGAACATATCATCGGTTGAGAGTGCAGAGAACATTCATAGACATTATGGTTAGAGTGCAAAGATGATTAAACTAGAGAGTGCTGAGCAGTAAGCTGGGGGGAAGCAGTACAAAGTCACTGAGCTCCTGCAGAGAGACGGCGGGTGCTGCTGATGGGGACAGTACCACCACAGTGAAGTGTCCTGGGATCTGCTGGATGAGCGAGCAGAAAGCATCAAGTGAGGGTGGGCACTGGGCCCCAATTAATTTCTCTGCTGACAGAGGCATAATGAGACATACTAGGACAACCAAACAGCACGGCATGCTTAATTTGTAATGGTTACTTGTGGCCCTGTGGTTTTTTTGGACGACAACCCATGAGGAATTTGAGTGTCACAGGCTGAGGCGAGTCCTGCTTGTGTGCACAGCAGTGCTGCATAAAACATGAAGGATGTAAATCCCCACACGTGCAGCTGTCATGGGTCACTGTATGTGCACAGACCCAGCTGTGTTTGCACACATCAGCTAGGAGACACTTTGAAATAGGTCACATTTGCCTCTAGCAAACAGATCCGCCACACAAATGTAATTGATGTACAGGAGAACCAATCCTGCCTCTGGATCTTCACACTTTGGCAGATTGGCAGTGGAGTCATCCATGAACTTTGTAGGGCCCAGCCAGTCGGTCCTATCTCCTAATTGCAAGCAATTAACTGAATCATACTCCCCAAGCAATGGAGGCAGGAAGAGGAGTCTGCCTTAAAATACAGCTAAAGTGCTGTTAAGTACAACTGCGCTTTTCATTTTCACAAGTGTAAAAAAATGGAGTTCTTTAGTGTGAAGTGTTAAGCTTTACACTGTGGAAGAGTAAAAACTTTGAGGACCATCTACTTTACAAAAAAGGTGATCAAAGCAATGAATAGTAAGATGACAGTCTTGGGGTTTTCTTCTTTTAAAAGTGTTTTTATCAAATATATTTGATGGATTCAGCCTCAATTTTCAAAACATATTTTTGTATATTTTTTGATGTCCACATACTTTTTTCAGCTCTGGGGCCCCCAGCATAAGAAAGATTCAAGTGGGTTGTTTTTAAATATTTTAAAATAACCTACTTTTAAAATAGTCTACTCAACCAGGTTCAGAGAAGGACTATGAAGACGATCTGAGGGCTGGAGCACTTCCCATAAGTGCACAGGAGGAGAGAGATGGGATTGTTTAGTCTGGAGTAGAGAAAACTCCAGGGAGACCTTGTAGCTCTTCCTAGTACCTAGTGGGGGCCCACAAGAGAGCTGCAGAGACACTTCTTCCAAGAGAATGTAGTGACAAGACAAGGGGCTTCAAAATGAAAATGAGTAGGTTTAAATGATATATTAGGAAGAATTCCTTCGCTGTGAATGTGGTGAGGGACTAGAACAGGTTGTCCAGAGTAGTTGTGGATGCCCCAGCCCTGGATATGTTCAAGGCGAGGTTGGATAGCGGCTTGTGAGCAACCTGGTCTCTGGAAAGTGTCCCTGTCCAAGGCAGGGGGGTTGGTACTAGATGATCTTTAAAGTTCTTTCCAACCCAAACCATTCTATGATTCTATGATTATTTAAAATTTGTTATGGGCACAAAGTAAAAATAATGTATGCAGTATTTATTTAATTGAATAGTTATTTTCAAACTGTATAATGTACATATTTTTTAATTTTAAAGTTGCTGAAGTTGAGCCAACTCATGATTCACTTGTCAATAATGGTAAGTTGGTTTCTTTTAAGCCCATTAAACAGAAATTTCCTTAGGTTTATAGGAATTCATTATTTACAAGTGGAATTTCCTCAAAAAAAGTTCCATATAAATACACATTTACCTGTCACAGATAATTTTTTTTTAAAGCTGCTTAAAATGAGAACACTTCCCTCAAACTGGATGTCTTTTTTTCCTTACAAGTTGTATATGTATGTGCATCTAATGCTTCTTAGAACAGATTAAGCCAAATTTTGCATTATCTACCTGGAATATACATCAATTTTAACTACTATTGTGATTGTTCAGTACTTTTGCTTTCACTTGGTTGCTTGCTTAGGGAGATATATGTTGTATGCAACAGCAGTCTCTGGGCGTTTATAGCAATTGTTCTGTTTTGACTTCCACAGCATCACAAAACAAAGCCGCTGCTTCATCATCAAGTGGTTTAGGTGGGATGATTTTTATACTGATCTTCCTTCTGCTAGCTGGCACTGGCCTCACACTGTATTGTTTCTATAAAAGAAGACGTGATCGACAAATGTTTACAGCTGGGTTTGACAATGCCATATACCGTGGTGACGTTGGGACCTGTGAATCAAATTGTCTTGTGACCAATATTGAAGAAAATGAGCAGGCAACAATTTAAAAGGCTGGGTAATCTTGGGCCTGATTTTGAAAAGAATTAAAGTGTTGACATGAGAATTCTTAAGGAAAGCAATTTTCTCCTATGGAAATTCTACTAAATTTTGCATGGGATGCTTCTTTCTTTCTGTACTAGCAGGAACAAGCAAACTTGCAAGGCAGATGCAAAGATCTGCTCACAAATTGTAGTACCTGGGAGAATTGTTGAGCTTTCACATGGACCTGGAGCTGTGATGTGTAAATCAACACTCAGGCAGCTCCAGTCTCTGCACGTCCAGCATCACCTTTAGGCACAAGAACCACGTTCACCGTATTCAGTTGTGAGAATATGGTCCTTAGCATGTTCCAAAAAGTATATCCAGATCTGTAGGTATCCTGAAAATGTCCTGTTGATCTCCAGCATACAATGCCAGAATTGAACAGGTTGAACAGGATGTCTAAGCTCACCTGGTGCAGATCCCTGTTTGAAGCAGGACCAGGTCCCAGCCTCAACCAGGCAACCTGTTCCAGTGCTGTGGTTCCACATCTTCTTTTTGCTTCTGTGGTACCACAGAAAACATTTGTGCTGCCCTTAATATCAGAATTAACATAATTTGCTCCTCTGTTTATAATGGATGGAAAGCAAAGTGTAAATTGTATTTTTTCTTCTATAGTTCTGTAACATATGCATTGAAAGATCAGCTATGATGAGAGGTGGGAATGTATTGTGAATAATAGTGGTTTATCATTTAAACAGTCAAATAGGGATCTCAAAGGATGCTGAAAAAGGGTGGGAAGGAAAGAGGAATTATACTTAATTCACATCTGAACATTTACATAAAATGTATTCTTGGTATCCCCAGTGCCAGTGTAGATTTCATAAATTTTTAGGCCATTTTTTCAAAGTGTAATGAAACTTACCATTAGAAAGTCTTTTCTAATTTCTAACCAAATTCTCCCTGTCCAAGTCTGTTTTAAACCTTTGAGTCTCATTCTAGACTTCCATCATGTTGGAGCTGATGGCACTGCGTCTCATACTGGTCTACTGGTATAATCTGAGGCTTCATAAACCCTTAAATAGGCTCTCATACAGGTGTTTTATGTTTTCATTTTCCGAGTGTATTTTATGCCAAATGCAAACAACCAAATGGCTCAAAACTCTTAGTGCAGTGGATGTCCTTATTTAATTTGATACTTTTTTATATTTTAATCTTTTGACAGATTTTAATTGTGTTTAAGTTAAAATATTTTGTGTGTGTATGAAATACCTGTAAATAAGTTTTTATTCTGCATTGGTTCACTAAATGGGAATTAAAAGGCTGATTCTAAGTAAAAGTGTGTGTCTCTTCTTAAACAGAACAATTTATCGTAACAATAAAAAGAGGAAGGAGAGATGGATCTCTTAAACTTTTATGCACAAATGAACATCCACTATTCCTAGTCTAGCATGTTCTTAAACGGACTTTACCAACCTGTGAAACTGTCGCATTGCTTCTTTATCCATAACATTTGAAAGTTTACCCTAAAAACAGTCTAATGAAAATGTTGTAATTTAAGACTACTTACGTGCTGTTCTGCTCTAGTAGTTTCTGAGACAGATTTTATATATTGATAGCTCTTTCATATCTCCTCTCAATGTTTGCTGATAGCAACACTAGCTCTTCCTTTTTCATTTCACTAGCTACATCTTCTAGATCTCTAATCCCTTCTGCTGTTCCCTTCCAGACCCTGTGCTGTGGTATGTAGGTCCTTCTGAAAGTACATTGCACAGTAAATAAGGTATTTCAGCTGAGAGCCTAGCAACACTGAGCAGATTAAAAAGATTTAATCCACTCTTGTAACACCTTCCATAAAAGATACTTCTGTCTGGCTTGTCTGCATTGGTTCCACAGGATGCACAGTTTTGGATAAAGAACTGGCTACCAAAAAACAGTAGGCCAAACCCAGGAAATTTGCCTAATGAGAAGTTAATTAGTGAAAGTTTCCAAGGACTGATATGCTTTAGCACTCCTGTTGCATTTGTGAGAACTGAATCCAGAGCTCACTGGGACTGTACAAGGTTTCTAGTGCCCATGAGCATCAACAGAGAGAGGATTGTGTATCTTGGACCATATCGGAGACAGCAGTGGCTGATGTCCGGTAACGAAGAGTAAGACCTTCTGAGGAACTTTCCTGATATCTCCTGAGAATTCCCTGGAGTGCCAGTATGGCTCTTTAAAATTGAGTGTACAGCTGGGATTGGTTTCAGAATATTGCTCCAGCCAATATTGGTGATTGCCCGTGAGTGGACTTTGTGAGTGAAGAAGTGGTGTGTTGTGTGAATGTTTATTTGCTGCTTATTATAAGAGATTCATTCCATTCATAGTAACAGCTTGTTAGAAAATAACCCCACCAAACAGAACAACTTATTTTAAGAAATGCAGTTTATGATCTGCATTTCTTCCCTATCAGTGAAATGGGAATTTGCAAGAAACTTTGGTTTACCACACATCCTAGTATGATGGATTTTCTTCTCAAACTTAATGTTTACTTGTAGGTTTTTTATTCCAAATCAGTCTCCTGCAGCTAGATTTCTTAAAGAAAGCTGCCGTTGCCACTGTATTTCATACCAAATCCTTGCTGATAGACCAACCCCAAGAATGCTCATCAGACAAGACAGATCCAGTACCCAGTTTAAAGACTACTTGTGTGGAGGTAGGAAAGATATTCATCAAGATGCTTGGACACTTACAATTTAGTGGTAAAAGCAATCTTTCTACCAGGCCTAGGAACCTTCAGTGTTACACTGCTGTAAATAGAGGTGTGGGAACCACAATTTGTCAACTTGTCCTGCTTCCACATAGATTCTGGATTTGGTCTTATATGCAACAAAAGAGCATTTATAAAATGCCTCTCCACATAGAGAAGATGTTGACACCTACTTTCCCAGTTGCTTGCCCTTGCTTTCTCCATATTAGGGTGGCATTTTAGAGAGAATGTCCTGCCTTTTCTCACTATTTTCATTATATCCCTAGCCTATAACATGCATGAAAAAGTAATTGATTCTCTACTTGAACTTATGACAATGTAAGAAGTAGTAACTGCCTTTAAGGAAGGAAAAGCTGTGGAAAAATTCACCATTGTAACTTTCTGTAAGGTCAGACAGTTACAGAGCCATGGCAGACAGATGTACAAAGAATGGAACATCCTCCTCCTCCAAAAGAATACCAATTTACAGTGAAAGTTTGCTAATATCAGTATCAGTACCCATTGGATTCAGGCCCCTGGCTAAACAGAATTTGAGAAAGAAGCTGTTGAACTACAAGCCTTTACTTTGTCATTTAAATTTCTGAAACTAGGGGACTGAAAAAGGAAGTGAAGAGTAACTTGGAGCAAAATGTAAGGAAGTTCTATAAATACGAAGAGAATAGAGAGATAGTTGTGAAATGAACTAGCCCCTTCAGGCCAAATTCCAATGGGCAGGAGCCAGATTTTCCGGGGTCAATAGGAAAGGTGTAAACTGCTCCATAAGCATAAAGTTGTCCCGATGTCACTGTATCCGGACAGCGGAAAAGTTAGTGTTCATTTTGTCTCTTCTCAACTGTGTCCTTATCTGACATATCCAGCTTTCTGGGCACATGTTTTTGCTATGCACAACTATTCAATATCTGTTATATAATCTTTTGAAGAACTTGGTTAGTGTTTTAAGGATGTGGTTAGTGGTTCTGGTTTCTCTGAGGAAATATTTGCTCTCATTTCTGGAGAATGCCTGCAGTGAAACCATTATACTGGCTTTTTACCCAGACTCTTGATCCAGACATCTAGATGAAATCCATCTCACCTACTTTTAGAACTGACTGACGTAATTTTGCTTCATAGTTGATAATCAGGAATATACATGGAGGACTTGAAGTTGTTTCATGGTCCACCAGAACAGGCAAATGATGACACAGAGGTTCTAGACATAGGAGGGAATAATATTTGGTAATTGGAGGAATAAGGGTTTGTGCAGTGAGAAATGCTGACTGAGGTTGGTAAGAGGATGGCAAACAAAAATACAATGTGAAGTGTCCAAACGAAGGAGGTTGAAGGGAAAGGTCAAAGTAGAAATGAAGGAGTTTGAACAGAGCCAGAAGTGCTGACCATCCCTAGGAGAGACAGGCAAGGCTGAGCATGGCAAAGCAGAGGTCTGGGAAATGCAGATGCTGCAGGGGGAAGTGCAGGAGGATAGGACTCCTGGTTGTGGGGAAGGAAGAGAGGGCTGAATATGCTTTGCGTATAAGAATCAAGAAAAAAAGCTGAAGTACCTGAAGTGAACTGTTGCCTCAGGAGCACCGTTCAGACCAGGAAAGAGAGTGTGTGTGTGGATGGGGAAGGGCTGGAGTGTGTAAGATATTTGTATGTTTGCTCCTATTTGCCTGGGTATTCTTCTGTTCTTTGGAAAGGCCACAACTGGGGATCAGGGAAGAAGGCAGGCTTGTCTCTCCACCTTGCTCTGGTTGCTGATGTCTTTCACAGGCCAGAGCCATCTAGAAAGATGAGGGGATGGTTTCTTTCTTGAGAGTGGTGAGTGTGCACAGGGTGGGGCGATGCTTCAGAGCATCATGCTAGAGTGCAGAGGATGGGAGGGAACCCGGGGTTTTCCTAAGAGGAACAGAAAGTGGACCTGTGGGGAAGCCTCTGCGGCAGTGGAAAGGAAGAGGTTTCTGCTAGAGTGCTACAGAGGAACTGTGTGGGCTGTTTTGCAACCCAAGAAGCCACTGAGAGAAAGCTTACAGTAAGCACTTTCTCTGCAAAGATACTGTGAAAAGTGGAGAGATTTGTGTTTAAACAACTTGTTAGAGAACAAACACCCCCTGGTGTTCTGGAACACGTTCAGTTTGAAGAAAAGGCGCTGATAATTCAACTTGCTGGATCTGGCCATTGTGGGGTCAACTCTCAGTGGGTGTTGGGAAGCAAGAACAACAGGCAAAAGAAAAGTTATATTGGCCTGTAATTAGTGGGGGGAGTGAGGGGGGTAAATAATCTGTCAAAGGGAAAATGGAAAATGAGGCTTGATTACACACTTCTCAACAGCCCAAGAATTTCTCCTCCAACCCATGTTGCAAGAGATTTTTTGTTGTTGTTTCTGGGCAGTGGGAACACCAGTCTTTTCTCCCAGTGATAGTACTTTTCATTTCAGAGCTACCACATGAGATGGTCATGCTTGTCAGGCTGCTTTTCAAAATAAGCTTCTGTCAAAGGCAGAGTTTGCTGTGTACATTGAATTAATGATGCATTTAAAAGTACACAAAATTTAGGGTCTATTCAGGGTTAAATCTGTTTGCAAAAAAATTTTAACAGGAAAGGGAAATCAAAAATAAGCAACCTCCCCCTGTTGCAAAGATAACAAAAGTCTGGAAAAGAAGTGACCATTTATCTCCTTGACTGTTTATTTGCCAAAGCAGGTTCATTTAGTGCACATAATAGTGAAACTGTTCATTCTTAGTTGGATTACAAATGAAAGTGAATTGATTAGGCCACAAAGAAATGGCTACATTATAATTACTTCACTGAATACGTGAAATTCAATGATATAGAAACTTAGCATAGTGACACAAGTCAGGAAGGGATTTTAAATAAATGAGGAAGCAAGATAAAAAGGAAGGAAATTCTTAAATTTTGCTTGAAAGCCATTTGCCTTCACCTAAAGAATCTCAAGAGAAAACCACAGTCTATGAATTTTCTTCCTTTAACAATTTTCCAGTGCTTCTCGTGCACTTTTATAATTTGACTGAAATTTCACTGGCTACTATAATAACTTCAATTCCAGAAATTTAATATTTTCTTGTAACTCCAAATATTCATAAGTTGTTTCTTTCCTCAATTATTCATATGGTATTTCGTAGTTCAAACAACTAAAGTGTCATTCAGACTAAATTTTGGAAACAGTTTCTGCCTGTTCTCACATTTAGTGTGTTCAACATAGATACATTTTTCTATGGAAATGACATTCTTGGTTGTGAAAATATTTAAAACCCATCTGGAAAAGGTCCTGAGCAACGTTTAAAAGAGTAAATATCTTTAAGGCCCTGTGCTGAGCAAGGCATTCACCTAAATGACCTTCAGAACTCCCTTTCTATGTGAACTATTCTATAATTCCGTGGTCAGTAGTGGTGTACAGGATTGAGAACTTTTGATGAGCTGAAGCAGAAAATGTGGCAAAGGCAGGGAAGAGACAAGGCCAGCACTTCAGGAAGCAGCACTGCTGTCCTGGCTGCACGGCTGGTGGCCCTATGGTCAGTTCTACCACCCACGGCAGGCTTAAGCTTTCCACTAATACGAGATCAAAGCACAGATACCACGAGTACCCTCCATCGATGTTATTTTTGTGGTGTTAAATCAGGTGCTACAGCTTGAGAACTATGGTTTATTCCCTCTACTGTCCTCATCCTGGCCCAAAATTGGACAGCCATCACTGTCCCTGCCAGCCCTGCATAGAGCAGTGGCAGGAACTGTACCAAAAGCAGCAAGAAGAAGACATGCTCTAGAACTACCGAGTCACAGCCGTCGTGTCCCAGTAGCACCCTATGCCATAACAAATTAGAAAAGAAAGAGGGATAGGCTCTACATTCCAGCTGTAGGTGGCCACAAAATAGGCTCTTGGATCCAAGTAAATCAGAGAGGCTCTTTGGTCCTGCCCTGAAAGACACGAGACATGGGCCAGAGGAGATCCTACTGGGGTAGAGAGGCCAGAATCCCAGCTCTCTGGGACAGAGGGCCATAATCTACTGCAAATAATGGTAGGGAAGGGATGATAATGTATTCCAGGCTGCTCAAAACGTCATTGGAAATCACAAGTGCCAGCAGCAAGTTCAGTTTTTTGTCCTGCCCTTTGAGGATGATGGCTTCTGCCTTGGGTTCGTGAGACTAGTGTAGCTGATTAGGTGGCTTTGGCTAACCAAAACCCTTAGATTTTATCTGAAGGGTTAAATACAGTGCCCAAAACAAAAGGAAGAAGTCACTTACGACCAAAAATTTCATCTTTTAAGGTCCTGCTTGAATTTCAATTAGTTCTTGGTATCTTTCAAGATTCTCTAAAGACCATATAAAGTCAGTAATCAGAGAAGCTGGGGGATAGATGTTGTTTCGAAAAAGATATACACTGAAATTAGTCTTAATGCTGCGTATTTTATACAGTTTTAAGCCAGGTATCAAGTTCACTTTATTCTTAGAACCCAGCAGTCCTATCCATTACCTTTTCTAAACACACTTGGAAGAATTCCAATTTCCTGAATAGATTTCTAAACTTCATTGAAGTGTGCTTGAAATGGCATCTGTAGAGTGTCCTGAAGTGACAAAGAACAGCAGAAAGGGCTGATGGAAAGTGTGCATATGACACATGTTCTGTGAGAGGTTTCCTCCAGCCATGACAACGGGGATCCCTGTAGGGTCATGTCAAGCTTGCACAAAGGGAATGACAGGGAAGTCTACTTGAATTAAGCCAGAAAATTTGGGTTTTTAATCAAAACTTTAAAATAGCTCTATTAGGTCATATTGAAGGTTAATTTAACCTAGAATCCTATCCCTGATGGTGTCCAAAAGCAGGTGTTTAATGAAGAGCACAACAGTTGACAAATATCAAGCGGTTGCTCTTTATTTACCTCTCTTGGGGTCAAAATTTGCAGGTCTGGGATTTCCTGAGGCAGATGTAGAGGTTTTGAATTTGTCTATATATGGAAACTGTCATGCAATTAACCTTGGGTTTGAACTTTTTCTAGCAACTCCAGGGTAAGTCCACAAATAAACAAATTTTAATGTGTGATAAATGTAAGATGATTTGCTCTGATTTGCATGGAAAAGGAAACAAAAAATCCACATAGATAATTATCAACAGGGTAGCTAAAAGACTCAGTGTATACTGTTACAAAATTTTCCTCTATACACAAGCCTCCAGAAATCCAGCAGTGAAAGAATATATTATTGTGATATTTCTTGGAAAAAATAAACTATTTTTTCATCAAAGGCTTACTTCTTCTTCTTCCTACTGAGTCCCTTTGAAAGTTCTGCTACTTCACACGTATCAAGACAATTTCTGACATGAGTCATCTCCACTGTGGTTTTTTTAACATTTCAAAATTTAATTTCTTTTCTGACTAGTTCATCCTATTAAATGGTCCATGGAGTGAACGACTTAGGGCAGTGCAGTGTAACTTACTGAGTGTCAAAATATGAAAAGACTTTCTAATGGTCTGTAGAGCAGAGAGCAGAGATTTGGTTTCCTTTAAGAGACATATTGTTTTTTCCCTCAGAGTTAAAGACATTCTATTCTTGTTCTCATGCCAACACAGCTTGGCTCACGGTTTCTCAACTGACGACTTCTAAAAGAAACATATCTGAAGAAAAATACACTTATCTTTTGTAAATAGCCTAGTGATAGACTATTATGATTTAGTTCAGATAACTAAAATGTAGGTTCAGCCCTTTCCATGAAGAACAGTGGTAGATCTGTGTGTGTATTATCTTTTACTATTACTTACATTAAAAGAAATTTTCTCTGATCAGTTTTTCCTTCCTTAAGGATTTTGGATTTAATATCAATTTTGCATTTAATATCTCAAGCCAGTTACTGTACATTCTTTATGAAGTTCATTCTGCACTTTAGTCTTTGGATGCTTCATGCTGCCACTCTTCGTCCCACTATTTGGACTTCATCAGGAAGTGTACATGCCCAGAAACCGCAGGACTGGATGTCTTCTAAACACATATATTTTCATATGTAAAAATGCCTGAAATGAAAAGCCACATTCATGCTGGTGTGACTAATAAGTACAGTTACTGATAAAGCATAAAAATGGAAGAAATTTGGAAGACCCAGCCTATTTTGTGAATTAGTCTGTAGACAACACAAACTAAAGGTCCTGTATCACTGGTAATGCCTAAGGAAAAGTCCTGCAATTGCTGAAAATAGGGAAAGAGATGGTAGTGGAAGAAAGGAATTCCTTACTCTATGCTTTGAAATATTCTCATGATTCTTACTGTGTTCAGGGAAAGCTGTCTGTCTGCTCTTCGCTAGTGAGTGTGTGACTTTGCTATAGCTCTGAGATGCCCACGAGACCAGTCACAGACATTCCCAGCCACTTTGGAGGCAGAGCAGGTGCAAGGACAGCACACGAGGATTTCTGGCACCTTTCTTGCTCTTTGAAGAAGGTCAGCCTGGGCAAAAGGCTTTGATTGCAGACAGGAGTGAGGTGGTCTCAGCCCAGCTTGGGTTGATGGCTCTGGCATGTGGACCCCAAACAGCTTCCCTGACGTGCTGCTGCCCTTTAGAGACACAGCATCTTTTATTTACCACTGAGTGGAGTCCTTAACAAGACTACCGATGTGCAAGCCCAGATTCCCCAGTTCCTGTGTGATGTTTTGCTCAGAGCAGCTTGGCAGTGAAGCTCTGCCTGACTCAGCAGCCAGATTGTTCAGGGCATGGGTGATCACAAGGTTTGTTATCAGGGTACCACAAATAGAGGGTTACCTTTTGGCACCATTGTCAAATACAGTGTCTATTTAGTATTTAACACAGATTTTTTGGTTTTTTTGTTTAACAACTGAGGGAGATGCTTATAAACAATATTAATTTCAAAATATGTGTATCTTTACTCATTATAATTCACTGGCCCTTCCTTTGGACAATGTTTTGTATCAGATACTCACCTTGGGTCTCTTTCTGTGGCTGTGGTTACTACATTAACCCACTCGGAAAGCTCGGTTGATGCTCCCACATATTCAATTCCCATGGTCAAGTAGATGAGTGCTTCCAGTAGGTTGTAAAAGTTGCATTCCAAATCAAGGTCCAAACTAGATGTGAGGTTTCAAGAAATTGGGGTCCCAGTTCTTCAGGAAATTAATTATATTGTAAGTGTGAAAAAAACCTGCAACAATCAAACAGTCCAAAAAAACCAACCGTGAAAAGAAAGTAAGGAAATAGGAGCTAAAAGCAACTATTTTCCTCATCTTCATATTTCTGAGTGGCTGTGGGCACCTGTTTGTCATCCTGCAGTCACTTATATTGTCTTCCAGTATCAGATTCTCTTCCAAGACTTCTATCTACCTCTCAGTACTCTGCTTCTTGTTAGTACCTTAACCCCTGAAATTGCCTGTTTTCCTCAATGTCTTCATCATGAGACTGATGTGCAGGGTCCCTCAATAAGTGCCCACTACTTGCTGGTCTCTGCAAAAGCAAATTGCCGTGGAGGAGCAGACACGGATCCTGTCTCTTCCTTCTTATCACTCCTGTCTGTGTGAATAGACAGAGGAGCAGAGGAGAGAAAAGCACAGAAAATTCTTCACCTGGCCTGTGAAGAAAAGTTGGTGATGATGCCACACATGGGAGCATCCTTCCTCAGAGATACTCAAAATGTGAAGTTCAGCAAGGCAATTGCAAAAATAACTATTATAATTCCTAACACACAAAATTGTGCAAATCTGTTGTCATGCTGTAACTATCAAGTTCTTACCTTGCATTTTCCTTCAGTCTTACAGAAACAAGCAAACATTATATAAATCTTCAGTATGCAGACACAGCGTGTTATCTTACTGGAATACATCCCTTCCATGTCAGACTAACTGTATTGTGAAACAATGTGTCACTGCATATCTTTAAGCTTCAAAATACCTTATTTTCAATTTAGGAGGGGTTTCAAAGATGCTTGAATAAGCATGTTCTCTATGGTTCTGAATGCCAGTGAAAGAGAAGTGCGAATGCAATTTCTTTCTTCAAATGCTAAAGCAAACAATAGAAGGCATGATGTAATTTAAAGCTTAAAGGTATTAGAATTTTATATATCCTGTGAATAGGAACCTATAATCATATACATAATAGAAATAGGGAACTGAAAAGGTCCTGCCCAGAAGCAGTGTCAGCTAAAACTGATCACCTGCTGAAATATCCAACACCTCTTTTAGTATTTCCAACAGCAACCATGATTTCACCTCTCTCCTGGGCAGCCTTGTCAAAGCCTCTGTACTAATAATGTTGGAGTGCCTTGCAGTGTTGCTGACTCCTCAGGACAGCTGGGCTAGAGTGGCTCTTTGTTGCTCCAGAACAGGCTGGTAATGACTGTGTTCAACCTGTTTCATGGGAATGGTCCCTGGAATGCTGGACTTGCCAAGCTGGACCTAGAAATCCCTTCGGGGAAGTGTTCACTGTCAGGGGTAAGGACACACGCCTACACTCATTTACTGAGTAGACAGCCCTGCAATATTGCCTTTTCCTGAGTACTATTTAATTTAAATTAGTTAATGGTGCCTAGTTACTAGCTGGGCTTAAACCATGACACAAAGTTTAAAGTCTTTGTTATCACACTTTCCCATTATCTGAGCTGTTAACATATCGAATAGCGCCAAATCTTTCCATTAAACCCTTGTCAGTACACCTACAGACTCAATACAAGCTACTAATTACTGTTCTTTTCTTAGGACTATGATTCCTTATTCTCTAGTCATCCTCTCATGATTAGCAAATAGTACTGCTTTTTCCACTACTTTTCTAGGATTTCAAGTTAGTCTGCCTGACTAATAATTCCCTGATGTTTCGATATGTTCAAACCTTGCCTAGCTTCCCCCAGTGCTTACCGAGAATTGCAAATTTCTTCAAGTATTCCGGGTGGTCTCTAAGAGTTAAAAATAACCAAATTAATCTGCTTTAAAAAAAAAAAAAGTAATTAATGGGGTTGTCCTGTAGCCCAAACATCAACATTCGGTTTTCATCTTTAATCTATCCTGTTGTTTTATGCAGAGTTGGACACAGTTTGAGTAAACTAAACAATGTCCATGGTATAGGAAATGATCTTGCAAATATTTCTTTATCTTCCGTTGTTTACATGCCTGCTAATGAAGTGTCTGACAAAATGCTGTGGAAATGAAGAGCAGATTTTAAATATGCTGTGTTTTGGTATGAAGCACTAGGCTCATGAGTGCAGCGACACTGCCTCATGTAAAATGAGAAGAAAAATGTATTCTGCACTGAAGCTTTCTGGAACAGACTTAAGTGTGATAGACTGAGATGCTGCCAAGAAAAAGTGTGAGATTATTGAAAATGTGGGCAGGAGCCCCGACTGATTTTAAATGCACGTTGGCTTCATAACATGGAAAATCAGCTAAATTAAGAGTACATGCAGTGATATGAACAGCATCCAAAAAAAAGTGTACTTTGATGGATGATATGCCTACTTAGACGGATATTTAGAGAAAAGTGGTAACTTCAAAAAGCATGACATTGGCTGCAGAGAATGTGGCCTTGGATAGTCCTTTAGCTGGGAGCTAACTCTGACTTGAATTTGAAGTTTTGACCAAGGCTCACCAGCTTTCTGGAGGCAGTTCAGATCATCCTGTCAGTTTTTAGTGCAGTGTACTTGCAGTGTATCTGAAGAACTGAAAACATTTTTCCAGGTGTAATATAGACTTCACAATACCTAAATTTTGTGCGGATGCAAAAATTAGACGATATATGGCTTGACTGGAAGGGAGGAGCACCTGATAGGTTACACAAGGGCAGAGCTGGGAACGGATACACTATCCTTTTTTTTTTTTCTGTTCCTGCATGTGTTCAAAATCAGGATGGGTTTGGGTAGTGCTCTGATCTGATGAAGTATTTTTTGAGGTGGATTCACTGTGCTAGCAGTGGCTGCAGTTTACTGATTGTCCTGTTCACAACAGTCAAGGTGTTGGGGAGCACTAGCAATGGGTAAAGAAAGCTGAATCCAAACATTTCAAAGTTCCTAAACGTGGTGCCTGGCTTACCTCAGGGGAGATCATTTGCCACTCCTCATTTTGTGTCCATACAGCAAGGAGCAGGTGAGAGGAGAGAGAGAGGAGTCGGGGGGAGGCTGGTTTTGATGGATGCCCACGGCTGGTGGCTGGGCTAGCGCAGACACAAAGCTCTGGCCTTGGCTCCCTGCAGCACATGAACTTTGCATTGTCAGCACTAACTAGGCAAGCAAAACTTGTCCTGAAAATGGGATCTGAACTACAAATCCCATCCATGACCATCACCCTGGTAGCTATTTACAAGCTCAGATGACTGTCCTCCTAAATACGGATTAATTTAGGGAAGGGATTAGTGCCTTTCTCTCCAAAGCAGGCAGTTCTGCACAAATGGTGTGACCAACATTGTGTGCCCAGGGCGTGCCCAGGGCTAAGTAAGGTGATAGTTTCAGCATTAGGCAGTCCTGAGAAGTCGGTAACTGAACTGATGCCTGAGCCTTAGGCAAATCACTTTCTGCTCCTACAGAGTTGTAAATTCAAACCACAAAAATAAATGAAAAAGAAGAAAATGCAGTGCAGTGATATTACAATGCTCAGACCACGCCTGGAAGAGCTGTGAGAGATTTAGATGCCCTTTTTAACAAGGAAATCTGGAAACTATTTCAAATTAAAGTCAGCCCTTACAGCAATTTACAGAACTCCTTTTGCTGTTTTATTTGAACCAGTGTGTAACTTACCAGAAAAAAAAAAAAAAAAGAAAGAAAGAAACCAAGCCCTACAGACTTTTTTATAGTTTTGTAGTGAAGAGATTCCTTTGGTAACAGTCCATGTGAATGTCTGCTCTCTCTATCTCCTTCTGTACTGTTAATTATGAAATTTCCTTCCTCTTTCAGAAAATAGGTTTGATACAATTGTAATTGGAAGGTTTGTGAGGAGGGGAAGAACTCCAGTGTCTTCTTTGCCAGTGGATGCAAATAAACTTCAGTCACCATGTGTCTCCCTGCCACAGAGACTGACAGGTCAGGCCATGAATCTGTATTGGGCGTTAGGACATTTTTCAAATATGGAATTTTTCACACACCCTTGTTACCCATGTTTAAAATCGTGTTCTGGACCTCATCAATCCACAAGTAGTGGGGGAAGAAAATGTTTTAAATACATTTTTCTGCCAATTTTCCTGCTTCAGCACGTTTCTCTAAGGTATTCAAGTCAAATGGGACATTTAGATTTGGTAGGGAATTTTATAAAGAGAAAAGGATTTAAAGTCTTAAAAAAAATATCAGAGAATCGTAGAACACCTTCAGTTGGAAAGGACCCTTAAGGACAATCAAGGACAATTCCCTGAACACTACATCAGATGACTAAAAGCATCGTCCAGATGCTCCTTGAAGTGTTTGCCCATGGGAAATATTTTGAAGGAAAACTTTCTGGAAAGTGGTATACACTTTTTTTAATAAGAAAGGAAACAGTGATAAAGCAAGGGAAGAAAACAAAGACTAATCACAGAGATAATAAAAAGAACAGGCATTTTTCCAGTTATTTTTAAAACTATATACTGTTATCCAGGAAGTATGGCTGGACTAATTATTTTTTCTTACACCATCCATTATTTAAACAATAGTCCAAAAATGCATGTTGATTATTTCCAGTGATTGCTGAGGCTCAGTTAACCAGAAGCAGTTAAAGGGTAGTACAAAAGGTTGATGAGTCCACCTGTAAACCAGCAGTCATGGAGTATATGTTTGTCTGCTGTACCTCAACCAAAATATTGAGGTTCAGATGCTTGTGTCATCAGGCAGGGCAATGCAACCTCTGCAGCTGGGACGTGCACCCTTGGGTGCAATCTCCTAGATGCGGGACTCTTCCATCCCTTAAATGTGTCCCCTGTGGCCCCATCACAGGAAAAAAGGGCTGAGACCTGCTGAACTCCCTCTGCTCACTCCGATATTTATCAGGGTGGTGATGACTTTGGCTCTGTGGTTTACTCTCTGGTTCTAGCATGCTGTTTTCATTTTAACTCCCCACTCTCTTACTGCAGAAAATAAGAGAAATTTTCAAGCAGTCAGCTGCTTTTTCTCTCCAAAGAAATCTTGCTTGGGTCTCACCTTCCCTTTTAAGTCTAAGGCTGATGTTGCATGATGGACTTTGAGATTTGTCCTTCACACCAGGGCTTTTTCAGGTCTCACTCCCACTTTCTCTGGCACTAGTTCAACCTTGTATCATGTCTTTCTGTGTTTTTCCTTCCTGTGCTCTGAGTTCTTCCAGCATGTCCTCAGAGTTCATGCAATTCCTCTACATCTTTCTGGGATTATGAGATTCCTTTAAAGGAGAAAAATTAGCCAGTTTGACATTATTTGCACTTGAAGAGTATTTCCTCTCTACTGAAAAGTATTTCTGTTACATGAAGAAAATCAATTTTGGAAAGGCACAGATAATAAAGAGTGGTTTTAGTTTGCATAGAAGAAATAGGAGAAGAACCTCAAACACAGAAGATGACATATGTCTTTATCGATGAAATAATAAAGTGGCACTGATGTGAGGTATTAACTTGGAGTGTGTTTAGGTGCTGCTGGCCCTAAATATCATTAATGAGATGAGGCTGAGCTAATACTAAACAATTCAAGAAGGAGTCTGATAATGATCCAGTGGCTTCCTGTGTCAAATGTACATTTCATTCAACAGAATACATTACTCAACAATGTTTTGGGGTATATCAATTTACAGAATTTAAAAGGGAAAATTATAAATTAGATGTCCCTATTAGATAATTTTTTGGTCTGGAATGTGTTTCCTCTATTCCTGCTTGAGAGGAGATCACTGATATGTCTTGATTGCACCTACAAGATGGAAGATAAGAAGATTGTCTGGATTCTTATTTTAGTAAAAAGCTCATTTGAGCAATAGTGTTACTTTTACATCTCGTTCTTGCTCTGCAAGCATATAGTGTATAATGAGTATAATAATGTTCTGGTAACTGCTATAAACCAAGGCCATTAGCAAAGCAGGTATTAAAGGAACTTCTCTTAATGTGAGTCAAAGTTCAATGCTATTTTTCATGACCTTTTAATTGAATAATGTGATCCACAACCTTCCAAACATTAAAAAACCTATATTTATTGCTAAATATGATATAAGCATGTGTAATATTCTAAGATGTTATGCAACTTGAATACTTTCCAGGAGATTACATTAATGATTAAGCACTGCTACACTACTACACGAAATTTTTCAGAACTTCAGTCTGAAGATAAGCCCATAAGGCAAAGCTGATTTAATTTCAATGAACATCCTTTCCTTGCTGTTCTTTCTCAAGTTAACATTATTGACACTTGTACCACAAAAGGCTCATGGGCTGAGGTAAGAATGGGGAGAGATCACTTACCAGTTACTGTCAAAGGCAAAACAGACTCTTCTTGGGGAAATTTGTTTAGTCTATTACCAATCAAATCAGAGTAGGATGGTGAAAAATAAAAATCTTTCTGCTTAATTACTACATGCTTTGTGATTGCTTTCACTACGTATGTACAGAAGTCAAGCAAATTAATACAATAGCCACAGTACTTTCAGTCTCATGGTTTATTTCCCTAAATTAGTTATTGTTTTGATCTGTGTGGATTTCATTTGTCTGACCTCGTCAGAACAACTTTAAACTGTTGCCTTTATCAGGCTGAATGAGAAGGATTATGAAGGATGGCAAAGAGTACCTATCCCCCTTGCTAGAACCTGACCAGAAAAATTGCAGGCTCATCAAAATATTCAAGAAAATTTGGCAAAGCAAGACCAATTAATGCCATAACCCATGAGAGCAATGACTTTGCAATTAGCCCCCATGGCTGGGGCTGGTCTGCAGGTGCAGGAGTGCCTTGGCTGCTCTCAGCCACTGCAGCTGCTGCATGGGACACACCCTGCCCATAGTTGCTTTCTCGTCAGAGCACATCTTGGCTTGGAAGGGATCCCAAAGCACTGCATGGGTCTTCCTATGTTACTGCAGCAGACTGTGAACACCTGGAATCAGTAAGTAGCAAATTATCACCTGCAAAGCCACAATGGCATGTCACCTCCCACCTGCTATTCATTCAGACCCACCAGATGGGTGGGTATAAAGTGCTGTTGAGATTGTGCTTCTCCCCTTAATCTTTGAGATAGTAGAAGTTTAATGAACTTGGTGGGATTTCCAGGGAATCCTTAACAGGTCAATTTTTATGCTAGCAGTAATCTCTCTAAGAGACTGGTGTTTAGGATGTTGGCATAGCAATTGAATTTGAAGTAATAGAGAATTGTCTAATTTCATGCCAGAGAGTACAACTTTGTTATTGGCCCAATTTCTGACCTTTCAGATCAGGACTGGCCAACCTGCACTTCACAGCTGGATGCAGCTTGCACTGGGATTACACCCGTGAGCAGTGGCTAGAAGCAGGTGCCTGACATTGCCAGATTTCACAAGCGCAAAAGAATAAGAAGGCAGTGCCACCTCCTGCCTGGTGCTCCCTGAGGTGTGTCAGGTGCAAGTGATATCGTGAGATTGCCTGTTCTAACTTTGCTCTTCCCTGGAGTCTGGCAGGTACTCCATTGCAGGAACCAGCACAGCACCCCGTAATTCACAGTACCGGCCATTGGAGGAGAGGTGCAAGCACACCAGGTGTGTTTGGAGCATCAAGGATGCAGTGCAATTGTTCAGATTTGTAGCCCTAAGACCACCTGAAACCTGGCTGAGGGGAAACCAATGTTTGCTTTACTGCCAGGCTGCAGCTGGCTCTGGGGTGGTTTGAGGTGCAGAGGAGGCTGAAGAAAATGGATCCTTTCCTGTTTATTACTTCTTTATTGCAAAATGTCCAACTGAGAAGAAAATTGAATTCCTCTTGGCCTTATGTTGTACAGGCTCCAGAATAAAACAAGGCTGTTAAAATCCCCAACAAAATAAATGACAATGTATCTTTTATATAAATAGGTCACATATTGTAAGGAAATGCTGTCAGTCTAAGGCAAATCAGTTAAAGCCAAATAAAACTTGCTCTTTCTAGGCAAGATCTTTGGCAGCAGATTAAACAATTCATGTTTTTAGAAAGAATGTATTTTCCAAAAGAAGCAGTTGACTTTATCCTTGCCATTAGTACATTTTGTCATCATCTGAAAAAGAAAATTCAGTTAACTTTGCCCTAACATCTGTACCTAGCATTGGCTTGTAATTTCTTATTTCACAATTCAATTTCTTCCTTCTATTTTAATCCTGTATATTTTCTCAGAGAATTAGCCCCTCTTCTTCCATTGTCTTTCTGCTGAGCAGACAAGCAGGATCAGATTCTGTATTTGGGAAATGCAGTCATCTTGGAAAAAAATAGGAGAGGATGACAAATTTTCTTGATATCATATTTTTGCTACAGGTGCCAATCAAATATGTTACTACACTTCAGATTATATTTTCACATCATGGACTGTTTTTTTTTTTCATTTAGAAGATTTTTTAAACAAAACAAACTATTTGCATTGTAAAAATCTGCTGTGATAAAGTCAAGCCTTTGCACAGTGATGGGGACAGTCTGCAGTGGTCCGGAAAGGAGTGTTAGGAATGCTGTTTTTCTCAAGTTTCCATCTTTAAGTCCGGAAGCAAAGTACCGAGTGCTGGCCCTGGGTTGGATCTTGATCTGGATAAAAAGCAACATGTGGCATTTCCTGAAATTGTGACTGAATTTTGATATGGCTCTCAAACAAGATTTACCTACGTCTAAGAAAAAGAAGCATTGTTTTAACAATAAGCCATTTCTCAAGTAGTTTTGGATGCTTGTTTTCTAGTTGCATTTATGTAGAAATGTAGGGTAGTGGCAAACTCCTGTTGAAGGGCAGAAAATTTTCTAATATCCTGCAGAACGAATTTCACTTAAACCTTCTAAAATTCACTTCTGTCTCACCTCACACATGAAAATACGAGACTTCTGTGTTTTCCTGATAGTATTTTTTCATTCTGTGTAGGTAAGAGATAAGCTTTAAAAGCTAAGGCCAAATTTCTCTCTTTAGTATTTCACTGTTGATTTGATGGTGAGCTCCACAAATCTCAGGAGACAGTGGGAAAATAGTGAGATATAAACTTTTATGTACCCGCTGCTTTCCCAAGGAAGCATGGTTTGCCCTCAGTGAGAAGTCATTCTTTTTTGAGAAAAAATGTGGCATCTGTGCCATGTGGACTTGTTTTTTTGAAATCTGGCATGTGACAGAATGTTTCCTTATTTAGCACTCAGAGCTTTTTACCCAACCATCCAGTCTGCAAAACTGAGGAGGACCGGCCACTGTCCTGTATTTGGCAGGACTTTATTGCCAGCAACTCTCGCCATCCAGGTTTTGCTGAAGGGAAGAAAAGGAAACAGCATTTACAATTATGTTCTCCGAGTTCTTGCTTGCTCTCTCTCTTGTTCACAGTGCTTTGCAGCTGGTGGGTAAGTGCGTCCTGCTTGCTTCCTGTGAAGGTTCTCATGAAAGTGCTTCCAAGCCTCTGGCTTTTCTGGGTGATCGTGGTTCTGTGGTACTGTCAATAAGTACATTTTTAGTTTGGGGATGGGGAACCTCTTAATGGCAAGCAAGGCGGGCAGGCAAGAGGCAGGGGGATGATCTCACAGAAAAAAAGAAATGGTTAGAGAAGGAAGCAGAGACTCCATTCTTAATGGCTTTATTTATATATGGTGGCACTATCATTTCCGTAACTCCAGAAGATCAGACCTAAGAAAATGATATGTTTAAATGCCTTTTTAAAAATTTATTTAATTCTTTACTTCTGTGTTCCCATTTTTGAGCTGTTGGTGTCTGGGTAATAGTCAGCAAAATCAAGCAGGGAAAATCTCCAGGAGTGGTGAAACGTGGAAATATTTGTAGGACATTAAGATATTCACAGATGATGGCTGTAAAGGGGGTTATATTCACTGTTTTGAACAGACTCATTGAATTCAGTGGAACTGATAAAGTGGATGATTTTTTTTTTTTTAGTAACATTGGATTAAGTTTATGAAGTATCTTATGGAATTGCAGTAACAACACTACTGCTATCCTTTTAGCTGGGCTTCTTTGTCAGTGTAAAACGGGTGGCTTCCGCAGACCTGAATGTTTAAGGTTAAATCCTTTCACATTTCTAACTCCTGAGGAAAACTGTCACAGATTGTCTCAGAGTATATGGTACTTTTTAATCACCATGGTCTGATTGGAGGCCAGAATAATTATTTCCAGTGTACTGTATATTATCAATTACATTGATTTCAATTTTTTTGCAGGCTTTTTAATGAAATGTCTTTAACCTCATTTAAATGCATTTTTATTAAATATGATACCCACTGATCAAGACATGTATCAGGGACCAAAACTGGTTATGAATCCTACAAGATTGGGTAGGAAATAAAACCAGATGGGTCACAAAGTACAAGACAAGGCAAACAGAGCAAATTCATAGCCACGGTTCACAACTGCTGCTGATAAACTCACTGCAGGACGGAAATTAGCTCCCCTACTTCTACCTTACCTTGAAGCCAGTACTTTAGGCATGATCAAACAAACTGCCTGGAGAGCCAGGGATCCAACTTCTGGAGCAGGTGTACCTTTTAATTTCCACCAGTCTTTACACACTGGCAAGTGTCAGATGCTACCACTCCCCAGTCCTTGCTACTTTCTCAGAGTGCAATTGGCTTCCCAGAGTCATTCCTAGCTTTATATTCATTGGCTCATAGCAGGGATGGCAGGTCTTGTAGGTCAAGAAGGCAAGGCTGAGGAGCCCAGAGTGACCCCCGAGAAGCCCAGACCGGTTCACTTACAGTTACATGATGAAAATGAAAGGAAAGCTGGATTCAGGAGTGGGGAGGCAAATGGCTCAGCAAAGACGGCTCTGCACTCACTAGGAGACCTACAAGATCTGGCAGGGTGAGAAAAGTTTCTAGAGGTCAAAGGTCTACAAGGCCATGCCTCTGGGGTTAGGTTGGAACAAGGTAATAGCAGTGTGACTGACGTAAAACCATCCAACAAGCTGTGCCCAGCTCAGCTGCTGCTGCTGCCCACCACTGATCCATAGCATGGTGATATACAATCATGACATGCCTTTTTCATTGTCTACTCTGTTTTTAATCAGTAGAATTGATGTTGCTCTGGACCCTGTTGAAAAACATAATGTTTTTATCTGATATGAATGCAATGACTTCTTGTTCATGTGAATGAGAAGCAGAACCATAGCAGAATCATAGAATATATGTATCCACTATACATATGTTCTATATTAACTATTTTCTATGTGTTGTTTTGTTTTACAGACATTGAAACATTTTTACTATATAATAGAGTCAACAGGCTCTGTCTTGAGGCATCTATTGCACAGTCAGTTAGAACTGCCACCTGCAATCAAGACAATGAATCACAAAAATTCAGGTGGATCACAGATCATCAGCTTATGAGTGTGAAACTGAAACTGTGCTTGGGGGTGCCATTGAAGAAGGATCAGGCCATGGTCACCCTGTATCCCTGTAATCAAAAAAGTGAGCTCCAGTGGTGGGAATGCAGAAATGAAAGCCTCCTTGCAATCCAAGGAGAAGATTTGTTTTTCAGTCCTGGCAATGAAGAGCACGATAATGTTTTGTTAAAGAAGGAGCTGAGTGCAAAGAATAAGTGGAATATCTATGGGGCCATGGATGTTTTATGTTCCCAGGGATATGAAGGTACAGAAAATTGATTCTTTCATCCTTTGCATTAAGTACTTTGTGAGTGTTAGAGTGTTTAGGATCTTTGGCTCTGACAATTCTGACTCTTTCAGTGACCACAAGAGTTTTAGAAAATCCATGCACTGAGGTATTTAACCTTGAATTTAATGTTGAATTAATGTCCTAGCATGTATTATACACACACACTTTTTTTATTCTATGTATTACAGTACATTAGTATTTCAAGTATTATAAGTATTAAATGTACTCTCCATATATTCTACAAATATATATTATTAGTATATATGTATATACATGCTTACTCTTATACTATGTATAAGTATTCTCTAAAGTAACTATTGCTCACCATACCGTGTCACTACATTATTAATAGAGCACATAAACACTGATAAGTTTCTTACACCGTCACAGGGATATGAAATTACATCCCCATGAAAGCAGCACAATATGGATGAGCTGAGAAAGGTCTGAAAGCACTGATTTAAGTGGAGGAAGCATGGCTTTTTTGACTTAGCAGATGAGGATGCTCATGGAATAATTATAGTCACCAGTGCAACTACCTTTCTCGATCAGCTGAAGTCTGATTGTTCTGAATGGCTTTCCCACATCCAGAATGGATGCTCTAAAAGCCACCTCACAGGATATTTGAACACTGAACTCTTAGCTTTGCATGTGAGAAGCTGCTTCACTGTATGAGATACTTAAATGGTCACTGGAATAAAACCAGAGAGAGATGTTCTAATATATGTCTACTTTTTTCCAGGAATCAAGACTTATAAATATTAGTTCCTGCTCTTGCATGTGTTATATAAATCTCAACAGTGTTTGAAATAGAAGCATGTTAGGGTAGAGCTCTGGAGCCTTATTAAGATGGTAAAACCATCTTGGACAGAAATTTAATTGTAGACCTCATCCATGATATATTACTTTACATCAGAATAGCACTGCTCTAAAACATATGGCAGCAGCTTAAGTCTGAAAAAGTGTTGAAACAATTTTTTTTATGATTATGGGACAGGAACCATGGAAAGCTTGGAGATGCAATTCAGCCACAGGCTTTACTTTTTTGTCTAGTTTGCATTCGTTATTTTTCATATTCACGTTATCATTTCATCTTCTCAGAGACCTTCACGCTGCTGGGAAATGCTTTTGGGGCCCCGTGTGTGTTCCCTTTCATGTACAAGAAGCAGTGGTGGGCGGAGTGCACGGCCGCGGGTCGCACGGACGGCTGGCTCTGGTGCGCCACCACTGCCGACTACGACACGGACCAGCGGTACGGGTTTTGCCCGTCCGGAGGTAAATTACCTCCTCCCACACAGCTCCCCTCGGTGTGGCGTTGGCAAATCGGCATGAGCAGAATATGATTATCTCTACAATAACCAATCATAACTTATGAGAACGTATTTTAGTATATGATGCATTGCCACATCCTGCAGCTCACTATGCAAGGAAATGTCATTGCATAAAGATGTGAAGAGAGTGATTGAAGAGTAAAACAGCACTCAGTTCCCATTAACTGTGGGGGTGTTGTTGAGCAGCACAGTAATTTTGAGCTTCTTACTGTTTCTCAGCTAGGATGTGTGCTGTCACTGTTGTACAACCCTTCACCAAGGATTCCCATTGTGATGGATGTAGGCCCAAAAGTGAGCACTGTAGGAAGATTGATGTTGAAGTTAATGTTTCAATCTGCATGAATCTCATGCGAATATGTTTTTTTACTAAAGTGGAAAGTGTCCTTTTATCCGTGCTGTTAAGTCCTGTTCATGTTGTCCAGGAAGAAGCCTTCCCATCCCTTTGGCATTTCTCTGCACTTTCAATCACTTTCTTCTATTTCTGTGGTCATTTCCGCCTCTATCTCCCTTTATGGCTTTGTTCTTGCCAGGAGAGCTTTGCATTCACAACATCGAAGTCTCCACCTGACACATCTCCTCTTTCCTCTGTATATCTCCCCATGGCTCCTGTTCAGCATTGGCTTTTACTATTAGAATGCCCTTTTACTCCAACTGATTTAAAGTGGACTTTCAGTGTGGCACACATCCTTAGCCAGGTCCCTGCAAAGATACCTCAGACACTGAGTCCTGATGGTGTGTGACATAGGGTCACTGAGTAATTTTCAGAGTTTTTGAAAGCTAGTCTGAGCTTTCAGTTCTTTTTTTTTAAATTTCATCTTCATACTGACTTTTGGGAATAATCAAATACCTGATACAATTTTGTATTGTGCTTGACTGAGCATGTAAAAATCTTCAACAAATCAAAGAAGCAAAGGTAATCAGAGGAGGAGCACAGTGCTGCTCAGCACCACTGCTTTGTGACAGGCCCTTCCAGAGGCTCTTTGCAAGGGGATGGGATTTATCTAAGAACTTTTTTGATGCTAAATTCAGGTCTAGAGCTGGTTCTTACAGCTCTCAGTGGGAACTGCTGTCCAGAGAGAGAAGGAGATGTTGCACATCTTTTAAATTTTTGTGGGATTTCTGCCACAGCACTCCATGCAATGTATTTTCCTATGCAATCACTTCCCTTTTGGTAATTCCTGACTTTTCTCTCTTCATGGAACAGGAGGCAGTATAGGCCAGCTTTACCACTCAGTTTGTCAGCTTTTATTTTGTCCTTCCCCATTTGCTCATAACATTCTCAGTGGTCTTGAAAGAGCAGCCCAGGTGACATTTAAGGAGACCAATGAGAACCTGCCACACAGAACAAGAACTGCAACTCAGTTTTCTGTCGGCAAGATTCTATGGCCTCTGTTGTAATTATTTTCTCCACAGATAAAGACAGCACCTGGACTACAGATCCATCAACGAATCTTCACTACCAAATAAACTTTGACTCGGCTCTCACATGGCACCAAGCCAGGAGGAGCTGTCAGCAGCAAAATGCAGAATTACTGAGTATCACAGACATTCATGAACAAACATACCTTAAAGGTAAGGCAGTAAAGCAAATCATGGGTTACATTCAGGATCTGTTCAGGCCATCATAACAGCTAAGGATTATTTAGTACGAATTTGGCCATTACCTTCGGAACGAAATATGCATGGGTAAGAAAACAAAATATTTTAGAATTTTCAAATTCATATCAAAATTGCTGCCAAATTTACATAGACTTCAAAGTATTCCAGCATTCTGCAAGTGTCACAGTTTGACTTCATATTTACAAATCTTATTTTATATTAAAACATCACTGATTTTTTTTTTTGATGGGGGAAAAAAATCCTGAAAAATAAATTAAAATTTTACTTCTGGTCAAAAGGAAACTTTAAAAAAAAATTGAAAAAAAATTGAAAAAATTATCTTTATGCTGAAAGAAAGATGTGTTTTGTTTCAAATGCAGTTTTGACAGCTGTTTTTCTCATTCATGTGGCAAACTGAAAAATATCAGTTATTTATAGATACCAAATTTCAGCTTTACTTATCCATGTATAGCTGAGGCAATGATGTGGAAGGAATATTTATTGTTGGTTCTAAGGATTAATTTAACTTCTAACAGATTTATTATTATTGTTTATACTTACACTTTACCGATATTTCTACCTATATGTACAGAATTTAACCTATTCTGCAGAAACAATTTTATTTTGGATATACTCTGTGGATATAATCTGTGCTTATTTTTCATTTGTTGATAAAATAAAACAGGGAGTTTCTGTTTGTTTGCCTTTTTACAGTATTTAAAGTTTTCGCATATTTCAATTTATCAGGTATCTCAGTATCTACAGATATTTGCAGTTAGATATTTAGGAATTGCAAGTCTTCCTAGAGACACTGTTAGTGACCATTGGTAACACAAAAGTGATTTATAAAATAATTTATCTTCTTTTTGTAACTTAGAGTTAACAGAAGTTGCAGATTCTGCACTGTGGATCGGACTGAACAGACTGGACTTGAGTAGTGGATGGGAATGGATTGGAGGCAGCCCTTTCCAGTACTTAAACTGGGCTCCAGGTAGATGTGACTGTTTGATTCTATATTTCCGAAGAGAAAATATACATACCCCAAACACTGCTGCAAATTTTATTATCAGATGGATATGCCATGAGATAAGTATTTTAGCTTTTCTTGCTTTAGCTTTAGAATAATCTCTTTTTCTATAGTAATATAAGACAGAAACCTTCAATGTACTGCAAAAATATTTAGCTGTGAAAGCAACACTGCCTGTCCCAAAAATACTCAGTCTTCCATTTCTTGACTAGCAACTAAAGTATGACTTTACAGGTTTGTATCCACTTACCTAACTTACATACTACATTTCATACAGACATTTCTGCTACTAGAGACCTACCTTAGCTCTTGAAAAAGCTGGAAAAGACATGACCTCCATCACTTCATCCAGGAGTGGTCTCTAATCTGCATTTTAGACCTTAGAAAAGGTCTAAAGACCTTAGAAAAGAGACCTTTCAGAAAAGTTAATTTTTTTTTCTCTGTACTTTTCCCAAAGGAAGCCCCTCTCCAGAATCTGGAAAGCTCTGTGTGGTTTTGAATCCTGAAACAAAAGCTAAATGGCAAAATTTGGAATGTGATCAGAAACTTGGCTATATTTGTAAGAAAAGGAACTTTACTTTGGTTCCTTCAGGTATGTTGATATATGTTGATAATTTAAGTTGAAGCTGTTATCTGAACCGCTCAGCATGTTGAAAAGGATGAACAGAAGGATTTTATTAGGAATAGAAATGATGTCTTGTTTCTCTGGCTTGCTTTTTACAAGTATTGAAACCTTTCTAGTCTGATCTCCAGTTCCACAATGAAACATAAAAGCAAAGAATGTCCAACTAGTCCCTCCTGTTCGTGTTTCAGTGGCTAGGTCTCCTCTTTAAGTACACACACTACTGGACATCAAAAGGGAGAACAACCCAAAAATTGTTTTTCAGAAGTGGGACATTAGTAAAAATAAGCCCAAGAAAGAAAGATGGAGAACTTAATGTGGTTCTAAGTCATTCTCCAGGACTTGTGGTCAACCAGCATCCAAGTTCAGAGGTCTTTGCAGAAGTGGTGGAAGATCAAGACTATGGAAGATTGACATATTGAAGTGAGAAAAGTTATTTTAAGTGTATGAAGACTTCCTTGTTGGTGTGTCCCTATGTATTCTTCTAGCTATAAATCTGTATTGATGAGTGTTACTCTATCAATATACTTTAAAAATTCATAAACCTTCTATGTTAGCTGCAGATGTCTAATTTCTCCTATCTGACAAATAAGTACTAGGTGATACAGAAGCTGATAAAATTAATAAATTACAAAATTAATACATTTGATTAATACAATACAAAATTAATGTATTTGTTGCAGACATTTGACTAACCGTAGAATTTGTATTATACATAATTTTTATTGAAAAGCTTTCCTTTTCCAAGCTAAAAATTGCCTGATTTAAGATCACATTTATGTTTATATCATTTCCTTATGATGAGAATTTCAAAAGGAAATTCTTAGTTTGGAACTTTTGCCCAGATTAAGTGGAAATATTTTCAGCGTCACGTCCCTTGCATGGCAACTGAACTCCTCTAAAGCCTTGGTACATGTTCCTAGGTGACACTGGGCCTGTAACTTGCCCAGATGGATGGGTGCCGTATGTAGGTCACTGCTATAAGATCTTCAGGGACAGCAAAGGATGGGAAGGAGCTTTGACCTCTTGTCAGAAGGAAGGGAGTCACTTGGCCAGCATCCAAAGCCTTGAGGAGCACAGCTTTGTGGTGTCTCAGCTTGGGTACAGTAAGTATTTCCAGGGGGTCTCTTGCCATTGCCTGTATGGAAAACCAGACATCTGAATTCAGAGATCCTGCTGAGTTCTGGATGTTCTCAAAACTCTGATTTTACTTATTGCCAAAATAATTGATCTAGGACTGGATGGCTGGGATTAGGGGCTTTCTCATTTTTTTCATTTTGTTGAAAGAAGCTTAAAACATTCACGCTTCAAGTTACATAAAACCAGTATTTTAAAATTTGACCAGTGCAACAGAACTAAAAAGTAACTATTCAGAGCTCTATCATACCATCGTGGTGTATCCGCATTCGGCTGGTAATTCACACCCACTGTTATGAGGAAGAAGAGCAAAAATTTTTCATCCAGTGCAAGGATTTCCTTACAGTCTAATTTTCCAAAGCATACAGTTTTTATTTTAGTATCCATATGAAAATATTAACTTATAAAATGATCATAAACACACACTAAGTAATTTTATGCTTCAAAAATTTGTGAAAGGATTTTTATGTCCAACGTTTGATGGTGCTGTGAGAAGGCTGGAGTTCCTTAAGAGATCTTATTTGTGTTTCCATTTTTAGAGCCAACAGACAAGCTGTGGATTGGGCTGAATGACCGTAAGGTTCAAACGTATTTTGAATGGAGTGATGGCACCCCAGTGACATACACAAAATGGCACCTGGGAGAGCCATCCACCACAAACAACAGGCCAGAAGACTGTGTCCTGATCAAGGGCCAGGTGACGTTACTCAGTACCTACTGTACTTCCATACTGAAACTAACTATTCAATGACAGGATAACATGCTCTGTTATTTCAGCGAATGGCTAAGGCCAGAAAAACGGAGGTAGGGAAAAAGAATGAGATGGAATGTGACCTTAAAAAAAAATAAGTACATCTGAAAGTCACAAATGAAATTATTAGGGCTAGGAAACAGGTCTCTGACGGTGTTTTGAGTACATTCTCTCCTTTTCCTCTGGTTGGTAATGATGGTATATGAGGATCTCTGATTCCTGCTGGCTCCTCTTTGCCTGCTCATTTGCCATCCTGTAGCACAAATGCCTGTGCAAGGCCCTGCAGGAAGCACCTCCATGCACCCTTCTCCCTTCTCATCACAACCAGCTGTGGTGTACTGCTACAGCCCAGTCTACTATTTCACTGAATACCAGCAGATTTGGTTTTGTTATCATGTAGGAAAATTGGATAAGGACAAGAAGAAATTCCATTTAAAAATAAAAGGAGAAAGAAAATGAATAATTTTCGTTAGAAAGAAATACATTATTTATCTTCTTTAGAATAGTCATCTTTATCTTCTTTTTATTTCAAACTTTTTCCTGACACAGAATGGCTATTGGGCAGACCACATCTGTGAGAAGAAGGCTGGCTACATTTGTAAAAGAAAAGCTACATCACAAATAGCTGGAGAAAAAGAAATTACTGATGCAGGTTGCAAAAAAGTAAGTATGTGAAAATGGAACATCACTTTCTCAGATGAAATAAGTACACTGTCTGAGAATCAACTAGAATTATTTGAATTATTTGTATTATTTACATGGAAGATTTTTTTGGTTTTATTTATTATGAAGTTTCTCCTTCTCTCTCAGTTACTCTAAACTTTTGAAAATCATTTACAGAAACCACTTAGGAGGAATTTGTAATTTCACTGCAAAAAGTTTCTAATTCATAATATTCATTATCGTTGTGCTTAATTAAGTTTGAAATGGCATATTTCACTTAATGCATGATATCCCAATTATTGAAAATTTGTATGGAAATCCTAAAACCATGTTACAGGGCTGGAGAAGATATGGGACCTACTGCTATTTTATTGGACATGTTCCAGCAACATTTTCAGAAGCAAACACCACTTGTGAAGGAGAAGAAGGTTACTTAGCCACAGTTGAAAGTAGGTAGGATAACGACTTTTCCTTGGCTTTTAAACAGCTGAAGATAGTATCTTACGAAATATTCTTAGAAAAGCTAACACAACACCAAACAGCAAAGTGTTTAGGTAACAGATGAGGTCTTTAGTTGAAAAACAAAAAAGTCTTGCTTTTTTTGTTGTTTATATGGAGTCAGAATCCTATGGTAAAGTCTTCTCCCCCAGCCTGAAGCAAGGAATAGGAGAAAAGATTTCAGCATCACATTAGACAAGTAGGATTTGGGTAAACAGCTTTGTTTTCACTTGCATCTCCATGATCCCTTTACAGGTATGAACAAGCCTATCTGACTAGCCTTGTTGGGCTGAGGCCTGAAAAATATTTCTGGCTTGGCCTCTCTGATGTGCAGGATCAAGGCACTTTCAGCTGGGCCAATGGTGAAGCTGTCTCCTTCACGCACTGGGATGCAGGAATGCCTGGTAGGTGCTGTGATGGGGGATGGTGAGTGCTCTCTGAGATTGTGGTCCCTATTTGGGTTTGCATGGGCAATGTCCTCTGAATTTTATGTTTGAAACTTTTGGTATATTCTACAAGCACTTGCAGTTTTCAAATCCTGTATTTTAATTTCAAAGGGAAAAGTTTGAACTTGATTTTATATTAGGACATCTAATATATTTACCCGTAAGTTTAACTTTTGCCCTGTCTTCACAGGGAGATAACAGGAGTTACAAACAGGTCCTGAGACCATTCCACACTTGTGCCTCTAGTGAAAAAGTTACCCTGGGAGAAGAGTTTGAAACAGAGCGACTGTAATATGGATTTTAAGTTAGAATAACAAACTCAAAGTATCAGAAATTACTGTGCCATTATTATTTTTTATGTGTGGTACTAAGAAAACTGCATTCATGGCTTCATGCTGTACAGAAACACAGAAAACAAGATTTCATAGTGCCACGAGGAAATCTGCTCTCCCTGAGATATACTGTGTTCCTCTTAGTGATCATTTGTCTGAAAACTTTCTTGAAAACCTCCAGTGAGATTATAAAATACAAAATAAAAATAATAAAAAATTACAAAAGACAAAGACTAGTAAAACCTTAGCAAATGCCATGAGAAGAAAGCTTGCCAGGGAGTCTATGGTGCCATCAGATGATCAGAGTATGAAGAGAGCACTCGGAGGTCATGTTAAGGAATCTTCCCTCTCTGACCATCCGGGTGCCACTCTGGAGTCACACTCACACCACAAGAGTGGGGACCGGGGTCCCTTCCCAGCTACATCCCACACTCACAGACAAGATTGCCTTACCAGCTTGACCCCAGGTTTCCCCAGATATTTGATCCCTAAAATAATTCAATCATGGTGCAATAATAAAATACCAGCTTGTGCTGGGTGCCTCCAAGGAGGGTCCATGAACAAAGGAAACCCTGGGTTTTTTTACCCTTGCAGTCTAACTGCACTAATGTCTGGGATCCTTGGCTCTGGCCATGTCTTTGGGTGTCCAGTGGCTGGGCCACTGGTGCCTGTGCTATGCAAAGTGTCAGTGCCAGCTCACAGCCCTCTGCCTCGGGTCCCACCACCCAGAGCTCAGTCTCTAGTCAGCGCTGCAGCTTGCAAACCAAACTACCTGCAGCAAATGCATTCCTCAACAGTCAGGCTGGAACAGTAAAGAAAAATCTGTTTCCTTGCATCTCTGTTCACTGAGAAGAAAATGGACTTTCTCTGCTGGAAAGTTTCTTTGTGAGGGTATCTTTGGAAAGTCTATTTCAAGCTGAAATATCAAGAAAATAGATTACGGAGCAAATTGATGGCATGAAGTCAGGACTAAGCATGGCTGAAAAAGTATCCAGAAGCTGTTAGGATTACATGAAGTGAGCTCTTCTCTTAATGTGTAACTTCCTGCTAAAGCTGTCTTGACATCTAAGCTTTGCAAAAAGACAAATTTGGTGCCAGCATTTAAAATGGAGATTGGGGAAATACAGATGAATGAGTCATTAGTAAATTAGCTGAATCTGTAATAAAGAAGATATAGTGGGAAAGATACATAAAATCACTTCTGGAAAGGGAGGTCATGCTTATACATCTGCCAGAGCTCCTCACAGAAGGCGAAAGCATATGAATGAGGGAAATCTCATTGTGTAAGTGTGTAAGTGTGGTCTATCTCAATTACCAAAAGCCTTTCTGACCTTAATCTGACGTAACACAAAAAAAGCTCTTACATGAATAAAAATATTGATCAAAAGGCACTGAGTGGAAGGTGGATTTTTTATTATGGGGGCTATTTTTTACTGGGGAAGTGTGTTCACCAACAGAGTCCCCTAATGACCTGTGCCAGAGCCTGTGCTGTTCAATACACTTACAGACTATCTGGAAAAGGTGAAATAGTGAGGTGACAAAATTTGCTGATGGTAGTAAATTATTTCTGATAGTAAAGATGTTCCTGTGAGAAAACTCAGGATGGTATCAGGAGAATAAGCGACTGAGCATGATCAGTAAAACAGCAGGTGAAATTTGACACAGATAAAGGATGTTCTTAGGAACAATCATATCTTGAATTGACATAAAATGATGGATTTATAGCTGATCATTTCATTTCAGTTCTTGGCACAATGGTAGACAGGTTCATTAAAACATCAGGTCTGTGCCAAACAGAAGTAAAAAAACCCCAAAATGTTAAAAATACTTAGGAAATTAAGAAAGAGCACAAATAAGCCATTGAATAAGCCCATTTTGTGCATTTGACTACATCTTGTGGGATGTAGGCAGCTCTGTTTCCCTCTGAGAGAACCGTCTAAAATTACAGCAAGTATCATGGGATAAGTTTCATGCTGAAACTGTCTAGGTTTGCATGCCTGCCCTCTGCATGCACCAGTGGGGTTGTTTTCATCTATGTGAGAAATACTAGTGACCAAGGTAATGTTGTCTTGTGCAAAACAGGCTTAACATAAGTAGAAATGAGATTCTCACTTGAAAACATAAGATTTTACTGTAAAAAAATCTCACCCTACTTTCTACCCAAAGAATTAATTATGCAGGACGTTCATAGTAAAAAAAAAGATGTAGGATTCTAACTGAATCATGACCTCCTCAAAAAGAAAATACTACTCTGCTTGTTTGAAAAACACCTAGAATATAAATTTGCTGTTCAAATGTTATTGCAGGGCAAAAAGTGAGTGATTTTAAAAATAATTAAATAATTCACACATTATAAAATATCAAACATGTTTGTTTTGGGTTTTTTTCTCATAAGGAAATAAACCAGGATGTGTAGCCATGAGAACTGGGACTGCAGCTGGATTATGGGATGTTCTTGACTGTGAGATAAAGCAAAAATTTATTTGCAAGCAATGGGCAAAGGGTGCAACAGTTCCACCTATTCCAACCACTGCTCTGGTCCCCACATGCCCTGAAGGCTGGGTATCAAACAACCACAGAAATTCCTGTTTTAAAGTAAGTGCCTAAATAGTTAAAAGAAGCAGCTTGGTTTGGGGGATGAAAATAAACAAGAAAAAGAGAAAAAGGAACTGACTTCTTTATTTTGCAATATCTGAGATTGGAATAGAGCAAAGAACAAAACCCCCAAAATTCTTCTCAGGAAATTATCCCTGAGAGGGGAGAAACTAAGGAAGAAAGATGAGGTTGAAGGCAGGGAAGGGAAGGAAGGGAAGAAGGGCACAGGAAAGAAAATGAAGAAGTTTGTGCTTCAGGGGCTCAATGAACTGAAGCAGGAAATGGAAGAAGAGGAACATAAATATCGAGGTCCCAGAAAAACATAAAGAAAAGAGAAAAAAATGAAAAACTGAACAACTCCATATTAAAATTATTAAAAGGAAAATGTCAAAATTCTGTATTAAACAGCAGAAGTGGCAAAGCTGTTTTTTTGGGCTTCTCTTTATGTCTGTTGTGCAAAGATGTGGTATTTGTCTGAGACGTGTGAGAGTTCAGGGAACAAATAGGGAAATGGTGAAGTGTAGCCTCCAGCAGCACAATGCCTAAGGCTGGACCTTGCTAAAATAAGCACATTACCCCACAAAATAAAGGATAAAAAGTCACATGAAAGGTTAATTAATCCAGTGTTTATGAAGGACATTTATTTGAGAGTTTCTGATGCAAAGCTACAGGTGACTTGTGTTTCAAGTACAGTCAGCTACATCTGAGCAGGCATTAAAAAGGAGTTTGAACAAGAAATGAGTGTAATGTGCAAACAGTGATTTGGGATCATGCAGAGTTGAAATGTGCTAAATGTGAGATGTTAATATTTCTTATTTTTTTATTGATTCATTGAGTGCTTCTCTTTTTGCTATTATTTTTTATTTCTTTCAAACTCAGCTGGAATGATATTTAGTTGGGCTCCTTTATCCCCAAATATTAATATTAACTTTGGTCAAATCTGTGCTTGTTGTCTCTTAAACTAGTTAGACATCATACGGCAAATGTAAAGTGAGAGTTGTAAATTACCATGAGGTCGTTCTTTTGCCTGTATCTTCAGATTCCCCCTAGGCCATCTTACCTTTCCATCACACCTATTCTTCTTTCCCTTCATCTGGAAGGTGGCCTGGGCCTCCTCCAGATAAAAATGAATTAAAAGGAATTGTATTTCCTTCTAGCAATTCCTTCCTTATTTTTTCTTTCTTTTTTTTTTTTTCCTTTTGCTTTTTATTTTCTTTTTTAATTTCTTTTGCCACTATGCTAAGTAGATAGGCAACTCTGGTGTAAAAATTCTACGAAGAGTGGAAAATGCTATTTCTCTTACAGACTTTTACTTGACTTGTATGAAACCTCATTTATGTTTAAGCAAGACTATAATTCTTTTATTATTGTAACATGTATATAATATGTTTTAAAGTAATTTCTCCATAGTGTTTTTGCAGATCAAAAACTAGAAGGAAATCATGGTTTGAAGCTCGAGATTTTTGCAGACAAATAGGAGGGGATCTGGTCACCATTAGCACTAAAGAGGAGATACCATTATTAATCCAAGCAATGCGGTTGGTATTTGCTGTATGTTTGTCTTACCAAATTTAAAAGACTTTTCTTAAGAACTATTGTGAATGATATTAGATGATTTCTGAAACATATGGATTCCTCAAAAGCCAAAAGACCTGTGGTCCTTCAAAATTTATCTATTCAGTACTGTTTTTAACCTTTTCATGGAAAAAAAGGAGTGATTTATGTTGAGAAAAATTTTTAAAAACCTCCACCATTACCAGGATTACTAGATATAATTTAGAAATAAATTAAGAAATACATTTAGAAATTAGTGGTATTTCTACAAGGGTAGAAAACATGATCAATATATCTGCTGTTGAAGCAGATATGTATCAACCTTGAAGTGGTCAGTGCTGAAACCACTTTTTGAATCAGTGAAGGTTTTCCCTAAGTAAATAGTACATTAGGGAAATTCATGATCCATATTACTAATAAGGGTTATAACTAAGCTATTGACACTGACACACAGAAATATTACACATTTCTATGAAGAACATATGTATGGACTTCACCAAATGTAATAGAGAAATTTGCAACTTCACTGCTTTAACAATGTGCTCTAGAAAGTTCAACAATGTATTTCTGGATGTTTTTTGTGTTGATGTTTCCCCACTGCTCTGTCCTGTAATTTCTTTTAGTGACACTCGCTGTATGTTTGAAACAGTTTGGCTTGGTATATTTTCCTTGAATCCAAATGAAGGATTTGCCTGGAGTGATGGCTCTCCAGTGAGTATTTTAATTTTTCATCATATTTGTTTGCTTAAGATACTTTGAGATTTGTACACATACTTTTTGGGTTTTAACATTATCCTCAATAAAGAAAACACCAATCCTGCAAACATTCACATAGCTGCTAATCTGTGTTGTCATGACCAATATCACAGCTAAACATTTGAATGCATGGAAATTATCTATATCTCATCTGAATTAGTACCTTTCTGTGTAACACTGCAATTTATTTTCTCTTCCAAGAAGATAATATTTACACCTAAGGTCAAAACAGAAAAATTCATTATACTGCATCATGTATCCCATCTCTGGCAGTAGCCATAAACATCTTAAGAGCTAATCAAGCAAGCATGTTTCCCAGTATACTCCTGAATCTCCCAGTAAGTGATGGCTCAGGGTCTTTAAGAACTGGAGCTCATATCTGTAATTTTAATTTATTTATTTCTGTGAATTTATTCAGTCATCTCTTGAGCCCATGCAAATATCTACAGCTGTGAAAAACATTCCTGCAGGATTCTACTCTTTATTACCCTCCATTTACTACTACTCCCTATTCTTTGTTTTTTTTTTAACACAAGTAAGGACCTTTTCTCTTATCCTATTCACATTACTTTCCATAAAAGTTTCAGAAAGTGTCATTATCAAGAATTCTTGACAATAATAAGTAGGTTGTATCACATGGGTCTCCCTTCTCATTTGGATATCAGTCTCTTCAGAGGTAACTCCTCTAGATTTGTAAGACATGACTTCCCTCCCAAAAGTTACACTCCCATCCTCATTGACCCCAGGGAAGGGAAGAAGTGAATGCTGAATTGACGCACATTATGGTCACTGCCACCAGACAGATTTGGACAATGTAATTTTGAACCAGGTCAGACGTGGGTGAAAAGTACCCTGTCTGCACATGATTAGCACAAGTGATGAGTGGGTAAAGTTTATAGCTAGGCAAAGTTCATTAGAAACAGTCCATTTGCCTGTTTCTCTTCTGTCTGTGCCTATGGCTCAGGGCACAAACAAGAGGAAAAATCCTCCATTGAAAGACAGCCACGTCTGAATACTGATATCATTGTCCCACTCTAAAATCCTTATACCTATTGCTTTCCCTGCATTTCCAGCACTTTTTAGCTAAAACCAGAATCTTTGAGACAAAAGTTTCTGTTTTCCAATGGAAAGCACAGCTACTGAAACAGATGAAAAGAGTAACAAAGCTGATTTCTTCTATAGGTTAGATACACAAACTGGGATGATAGTCCAAGGAATTCAGCAGGACGCAAGTTTTGTGGCTCACTCGATGGTGGGAGATTTTCTAAAATATGGTCTCTTTCGGTCTGCCAAGTACAGCATGACTGGGTTTGCCAAATAAAGCAAGGTAGATTTCTTCTTCTCTTTTGGCAAGAAGATTAAAAAACTTTAATAAGTAGTTGCTTTCCAAGTTAAGTTACTGGAGAAATTTTTGAAGAACTACTTTTTCCAAATGGAGGTCAAGAGCATTGAGTAACATATTATAGGCTGAGATTTTTAAATTATGGTTGATAAGAATGAATAGACTTTTTTTTTACACAAATTAAAGATTTATAAGTAAATGGCAAGATTACAAAATTTTTTAATATTAAGAATCTTTTGCTTTTGTTTTGTAATGTTGGAGGTAAGGAGTTGTAAGGGCTTGTACTGTATTCCTTACAACACTGCTTTTTATACTGACACAGGTGAAGCTAAAACTCAAGTATGATATCTCTGTCAGATTTGCTGGCATTTCAAGTTCTTCTGTAGAATTATTCAGGATTCAACTGCTTTTGGAAAAGCAATGGTTCAAAGCAGTGCCATTTCTTTTTCTATCCCCACCAGAAATAACTCACAGTCAGTATATGTGTATTTACATATATATACATGTACATAGAGTCGTATTTCCTTTTGCTTCTGAATATTACTCAGAATTTTTTATAGAGCTAGTGGAATAAAAAAATAAAAATAAATCTAGTGGAAATTTTCTCCCTTTCGATGAAAATACCCCCAGAATTACGGAATATCTACTGATGGATCAGTAAAGGAGCTGTATGCCAAAGTTTAAAGTGTTTCAGATAAATCTACTGTGACTTACAGGCTGAAATAGCAATTTTCCCTTGCCTTGCACTCTGCGGGAATGTGATTCAGCTAAAGCTATGGCTTTGCTGATGTGAAGCACAACTTATGATACAAAGTTAAAGTAGACAGCCTTGCATATTGAGCAATGGGAAGCTGAACTGTGTGGCAAAGCCTGCTTTCTAGTCAGTGGCAAGGGGGTGGAGAATCCTGCTCTGTTCCTCACTCTTCTTGCTGTCAGTCACAGGCTACATCATAAAGCACTCTGTAGAGAGATGCATCATGCCTTCTATTTTCTTCTTTTGCAGGAGTGTCATTAAAATCTGAACCAATTGACACATATGGTAGGTCTTTGTATACATTTATTCTTATTATTCATAATTTTTTTCCTAAAATTGTTGTTCTAAAACAAGCTTTTGTGTTCTACACATACAGAATTTAAGGCTACCTTATTTATCTTCCAGAATATAAAACCACTGCAGATGGATGGGTCATATATGAAGATAAGCTCTACTATATCGGCAAAGAACTGGTCTCCATGGAAAAAGCCCGAGACATTTGCAGGAAGAATTCTGCAGACCTAGCTGTTGTTAACAGTAACACTGAGAGAAGGTTCCTAAAGAGAGCATTAACAGAAAATGTAAGAATCATTACAAACAGACAGCCTAAAGTAGAAATGCTTTTGACAATCTGCTTGTAAAACTTGAGTTATCTCAGAAGCAGAGCCATCAGCATTTTCACTAATGAAATATCCCCAGATGCACCCTTTGATCCCACGGGATTTGGCCTCTCCTGCTGCATGCCAGCTGCGCTGATGCAGTTGACAGGAAGAGTGATGCGGGAAGGTAACAACTCTCTTGGGAAGTTGCTGGTCTTTGAGGGAGAATAAAAAAGGAGTACCAGTTTCTCACTCAAAATATGCTTCTTTTCTACTCCATTCCAAGGGCCTTCAGTGCCACAGGACTCAGCTCTGATGTCCCAGATAAAAACCTGACTTCTGTGCCTGGGCATATAAACACATTGCTGTGCTTAACTGCAAGCAGGTGCTTTACTGCTGTGGGCTTCAGTGGCTGCTCTGTGAACCTAATCAATGGTGTATCAACTTCTGCTTGTTTTGCTTCAGACATTTCTTTTTTTTAATTAAAATTGGGTCTTTCTTCTTTAGGAGAGCTATGGGAGTAGGCCAACAGGATACTTCATTGGTCTAAGAGTGAGCCTTGATAAAAAGTTCAGGTAAGTTAAGAAGATCAGTGCAGCTCTTAACAGGTAGAAACAGATTCAATGTTTTATGTAGCTGGAGGTACTGAATGTGTTCTCTTCAAGGTCTGAGGGCTGTTCCACATATTGTGTACAAAGCAGAATGGAATATTTCTAGAATATTCTAAAGTCCAAGAGCTTTGCCCAAAAGTAAATAGTAAAAGAATCTTTCTTCCTTGAGTAAGTACTTAGCAAAATAAAGGCTTGGCATCTCTACTCTCCATATACACTTTCTCAAGTTTTTTCAGAGATTTGCCCCATAAATTGGAGTGATACTTCACTATGCTGAATTTTATACCTATAAACATACACACACACACTTAAAACATGCCCTATATCCTAGGGTTTGGCTTTCTTATGCTTTTTATATATGTATCGTACCTTCAGAGAGGTTTTCCAGAGTTAGGAAGACACAGGCAATGATTTCAAAAGGCAGTCTCTGCAAACTCCTGTTCCAGGAGAAAAGTCAGCAGAAAGTTACAGTGCAGAAACATTAACAAGTGTTCTGAAAAGACCAACACACAAATCAACTCAAAACTAAACTAAGAGATACCAAAGAGTGTGATACACTGCTTACCTTCCTACCTGCTAGTTAGGACATGTCTCGGAGGTGAAAAAAATGCTGCTGAGGTTGACCTGGAAAAGGTTAGAGGAGATTCAAATTTAACCATTCTATTTTAATGCCACTGTTGAATGCATGTAAATCACTTACCTTGGGAAGGGCAGAAGAGGAGTGGGGAGAGACAAGTTGATAGTGACTGAGTCAGCAGATGATTCTAACCTCCTGATTTAGGAGAAAAAATAGGGACATAGAGCATTCCATGGGTCCAGTGAGAATCTCCTTTATTTAGATCAATTGTATCAGCAGCAGCAAGAGATAGATGAGAGAGCTGAATTTCTTTCCCACTTCAGGCTTACTGACCTAAATTCTGAAGTACTGATTGAAATGTGGTGACATCCTCTTCTTCCTTCAATAGCAATATATTGAAGTAAAAAGCATGTAAGCATCGAGGAAGAAATTTCAATTTTGGTACTTTAGAAAAGACGGTTTTAAAGCTGACAGAATGTCCTTTAGAGAACATAGAATATGTTTAGAGAAAAACAGAATACCCTCCCCCCTTCCACCCATAAAGCAGGGTAAAATACACAGAAAAGTACTTTCCTTCTTGTTTTCATCTATGAAAACATCAGACTGATAAGCATAATATTAACTGTGAACACAATAGTTATTGTAATAAGATAAGATTTTAATATTCTTCTCTGTATTATGTATTATGACTAACTGATTTTTGTTTCTCTTATTGAATGTCATCAAACCAATCCTGGCGATTAACAGGAAATATGCTTGGTGTATTCTTTTTCTATTTTGCAACCAGAAATACTTCACAGAAATTTCTTAAAATTAGAATAATCAGGTAAAGAAAGGAAAATCTCTAATGGTCCCTCCCACTGTAGCCAGTTTCTGTTAATTTTCATAAACATTCTTAATTGTGAGGTGTTCATTAAGACTATCATGTCACAACTTAGGCATTAATTAATAACTGCTTGTATATCTTTTCTTTAAGCTGGATGGATGGAACTCCAGTAACCTATGTGGCCTGGGCTCCTAATGAACCCAACTTTGCAAATAATGAGGAAAATTGTGTTGTAATGCTGTCAGAGCACGGTAAGTAACAAGGCGAAACAATTAGATTTTATTTGTCTCTGCTTGGATTATGACTGATGCTGTCAAACTTCTGCTGTCAACCGTCACACAATCTTTGGTAGCTGTTTTCTGCAATTTCTTTCCAGTGACAAACCTACACAATGCAGTAACTCTTCCCAGTCATGGGACCACCAGCCATGGAAGAGTCTATGTCCTTAGGACAGGGAGATTTCAGTACCATGTGTAATTTAAAGCAGATGATTCTTTCTGGGTTTGTAAGATTGATATTGCAGCTTTTCACAGGGCTTTTCACTACTTCTTTTAGTAAAAAGTTGAATGGTCTGTCTTCTCTCCCATGATCTTAAGAAAGCTACTCCTAGGAAATGGGAGTTGAAGGTACAAGTCGATGAGGAAAGAAAAAAACACATCTAATCTCCTAAGACATGTTTACAAGTACACTGAAATGCAAATTTCTTGCAAATCCTAGAGCTCTATTTCCTCTTGGCTCTATTTCAAGTGATAAACTGAGGCTAATGGGAATTTAGTACATACATATTGATCTCTCAATCTGTGTTTTATAAAGAATTCGTGCAGTCTGTTTGAACACTGTATTGTGCCATTAGATTGATCTGGTATTTCCTATCTCGTCCATTTCTGATCTGTTTTCTTTTCAAATTTACTTACTGCTGTATTTCCCCTGCTGCCTGCAATTTGACGATGCCAGAGCTCAAAAAAACCGTAAACAGGTTTGTTTTAAACCAAAACACAAATAGTGTGGAGAGAGCCCTGAACAAGAAGCAGATGGGTCAGGGAGCTCAAATTAACTACAAGGGGCTACAGTGGTGTTACTGCTGGAGCGTATTTGAAGGTGCCATGGCTACTTTGCCTTCAGATCAAGCTGCAGCCTGAAATACAAAATAGAGAAAATTGTGTTCATTAAAAAAAAAAAAAAAGTGATAAATTATTATTAGAAATACTATTTCATCTCGACTTGTTTATTCAATTTTTTTAAATTTTCAGGCTTGTGGAATGATGTAAATTGTGGTTCTGCCAATAAATTTTTATGTGAAAAACGTAACAGTTCTATTAATTCAACATTTGCTTCTCCATTGCCTCCCGGAAAATGTCCAGAAAGTTGGATTTTTTTTAACAACAAGGTATGTCAACAAGTATCTTCAGTAAATTGTGTAAAGTGGTAGAACTGAAAACAAAATCCTGAAAACCTCACGTTTTTTTATTAATATCAAGTAAATCTGGAGAGTAATTAGTTAGTCAAAGTATGCAGGCTGGATGGCTGGGCTCTTTTGGAGCTGTCTATAGACATTTAACTTTCTAGAGAAATATAGTAGAAGTAGATGTATGCTGAATACATTTCAGAGAGCAGAGTTTGTGCAGGCTTAAAGTACACTGTTACTGTTTAAAAAAGCGCTAATCTTCTTTATGTACATTATTTTGTTTAGAAATGCAAATTTGTAATGGTCGATCTTTTAAAAAACGTGGAAAGATTTAGAGACAATGCATTTGAGCAATCCCTTTGGCTTGTACAGGGTTCGCAAAGCTTTGAGTTCAGAAAGATGATGCCAAACAACAACTGTTTTAAGCATAGCTTTGCATTAAGACATGGCCTGGAAGTCCTCATTCCTGTAACAGAAGAATTTGTACCAATTTGAGATGAAGTCCATCTACCAAAGGTTATTTTCTCTGCTCTATGTACAGCGCACTGCTATTGCATCCTCGGAATGTTAGGTCAATATGCCAAAGGATATTTCATACCCTATGGCAGGATGAACAGTTGTAACCACAGTCATTGGAAGGAGGACAAAGCGCAGTGGAGATTATGCCCTGCAGCTGTGTCACCCAAAGCCATATTTTCTTGGTTTCAAATGATGCCTCTGTTATTGCAGGAAGAAGGCAGATGAAAATGTGATGAGTGATTATGTACTTGGCCTCAATACAGTCAGTTCATTTGATACCACACTCCTGGATTACACCTTGTGCAATGAGGGGGGATAAGTGTCTGCCTGGGTAGACATACACACTTTCTACTCTTGAGCTCTGTCACTTATTCTAGCCCTGATTTCTTTTTCTGCAGAAAAGTATACAATAGTTCCAGTCTTTGCTAGTTTAAAAAAGTGTTTGATTTGTTTCCAGTGTTTCAAAGTATTTGCTTCCAATGTAACAAGAAATCTCACATGGCATGCTGCACGAGATGTTTGTTTCAAACTGGGAGGAAACCTGGCTTCTATACCAAATGAACAAGTGCAAGGTATGTATATGGGCTCTATTGAAAGAAAAAAAACCTTAATCTCTCACTAAAGAAACTGCCATACTCTCCAATATAGAATATGAGATTAACTGATTTGCTTATTAGCCAGGTCAGTCCATGGTTTATTTTAACTCCAAAGTGCAAGGCAATAGCTAAAATTATTACATATAAGAAATAAATTTTGTTTCTATTTCTTTCAGTTGCTTTGTTTTCACAAAACTTCTAGTCTGTTTTAAGTGTGGTTGCACAGATCTCTCATACTGACAGAAATCTGTATTTTCTGTCTCACTGGCAATGGGATTTGCTGAAACACTCTGTGTGCATGCACAGTGGGGAAGGGATGCTTATCTAAACATTTAATTAATGGCAGATGGGCTCTGTAGTGCAAAATGTTATCCTTTTATTATGTGCCCCACACTTTTGCACGTTTTCCCTCTTTTGGGCAAGTCATGATGAACTTTCCTTAATGAGAAATCTTTGCTTCCCTCCAGCTTTTCTCTTCTATCACTTGAAGTATGCCACAAATAATGTTTGGATTGGGATGAATGATATAAACCAAGAATCCACATTTCTTTGGACAGATGGAAACACTGTTTCCTACACCAACTGGGCTCATGGTGCACCAGAAAGGAAACAAAGCTACTTTGACTATTATGAGTATGAAACATTGACAGATGATGCTCTGGAGGTACAGGAAATTTATGTAACCTGTATATTTTGGGCAGCTAGATGATTTTCCTGGAAGAAAAGTTACAGTAGCAATAATTGGATCCTGAAACAAGTCCTTTTGTAAGCAGAATGAGGTTTAGCAAATCATCTGATAATGATTCCAAATATACCCGAATGTTTGGCAAAGGTTCTGTAGAAGAGGGATTTTGTGCCTTCCATCTGAACTATTGCAAAAGACCAGTTCTGTGAAAGACGCTTGGAGAAGCTTATGTTGTATCAGTTCCTTCCCAAACTGCATTAATGCAAATACTAAAGTTGCAATACTAAACAGAGAGAAGGTATGACAAACCAAAATTAAGACTATTGATGCAACAATAATTTGTGTATATGTCCCACTCCTGGCTGATGTGCTCCACACTGCTTTACTCATTTCTGATGGTACAAATTGATCTCATCAGTGAAATTACTATTTCTCTGCTGAAGCTCAATCTCTTTTCCAAAGGTGGCAATTTCTGAGGAAAAGATTGGCATTTAGTCACACAAGATTTTTAACATCTACCATCACTCAACTTGCTGATGACTGTATCTTATTTAAATCAGAATAAAGGAGAATCTTGGATGAAATGCTGAAAGACTGTCATAGCCAGTCTTGAAATCAGGGAATACATGAAGGAAATATTAGAGCAATCAAACATAAGGAAGTAAACAGAAAATGTTTTGTTGCTAAAGGCATCTGATAATGATCCCTTGATAATGACTATAAAAAACCCAGCAAAGAGTGTCTGCTTTCTGAAAGAGAGTCTGCTTCAGTTAGACTAGGGCAGACTAGTGCTTTTAATACTAGTTCTTATACTGTTTTTCTCATTGATGAAAATGTTTTGAAGAAGATCTATATAACTGTAAATCAGAACTGAGAAGATTTATTCTAGGTAGCTTTGTCATTTCCACAGTCATTAAAGGGTTCTTAATAAAACTGGTAAAATTGGTTTTAATTGACTTCTTTCAGACCTTAACTGGCACCAGTGGAAGCCTGGTTAAAATTTACAGGGTTACTAATAAATCCCAGGTCAAGCTGCTTGGCAGTAACCTTGGAAATTTGAACTAATTACACAGGTGTTCAATGAGCTCCTCTCCTCTCTGCCATCAGGCCTGCACTAGCAGTACAGGAGCTTCAGCTCACCACCTCCTCATTGCCTTTTGTAATGGCTGTGCCTCTTCTCCTCTCCTTCAGACAGATTGTGTCTTCATCACAAAGTCAGATGGGAAATGGAGAGATGACAGCTGTGACAACAAAAGAGGCTACGTGTGCCAGATGAATTCACGTGAGTTCTGTTCAACTCAGTCTCCTAAAGAGAAAGAGTATCTTGGCTAGATAAGCTGAATATATAAACTGACATGATTTCTTCCAGCTTTGAGTCTCATTCTGAGACTCTCAGGCTTTCAGAGCTCCCTCAGTGTTAAGCCAGTGCTATGTTTAAAGTACAATTTGTTTCACAGAAATTGCTGAAGAGGAACCACTATCGTAAATGGGGTTTTGTACCTAATCATAATAATACTGGAGAACACTGAATGAAAATGGATTTCTTCTCAGCAAAGTGTGAGGGGTTTAGGCATCTTGTTTAAGTGCAGTATAAATTATGTTCTTGCAGTGATCTTCCCATTCTCCTGGATGCCTCTGAGCAGAGCATTTAATCCTCTCACAGTATTTTTACTGAATGCCATATGATGTCAATCAGAATGTACAGCTTCTTGGATGTGTCTCTATTGTAGAAGAATATTGTTATTTTTTACACCAAAATGAGTGATGAAAGTTGACTCTTCTCCTGTAGAATTATAATTATACAAATCCCAGCTGCTCAACCATATAACAGGAGTAGAGAAGGCAAAGCACAGATAACAAAACCATTTTACCTCAGCTTTCTTAAAGTAAAAATTATTCCCTGATCCCTCACCAGTCAGTGCCTGCATCCTGTTCACTCTCAGCACAGCTAACTTGCTTGTAAGAAGACCCCCTCCCTGCACAGAAAACATATAGTTTTATGGAGGCATTTTTAATTTGCTTGATCCCAGTTCCAGCTCTTCTGAATACATTTACAGTCTCAAGGATGGAAATATACAGTGCCTGACTCAAACATTCGGGCACCATTCTGGCAGCCCTTACAAACAGGCCAGCAACTTGGAGTCAACAGCGAGTGGTGATCAGTTAACATCAGGTATCAAAGTCTCAGGCTGAGACACAGAATACAACAGTTAATGCCTTGAATGCCTTGTCCTAAGTCCTATCCACCACATTTATCTGAAAAATACTCAGATATTCAGATTTAGTCAAATAACTTAAAGCACAGAATCTGAAATATCCAATTTAGGAGTCTTAGTCTGGACCAGTCAGGTCTATAGCAAGTATACTCTATTTCAGGGCATCCAGCATTTCACTCAGCTTATTACATTAACATATTTACTCCATGTCTTGAAAGTTTTTTTTGGCGCTTTTTTTGGGGTTGGGGTTTTTGGGGGGTTTATTTGGGGGTTTTTTTTTGTTTGTTTGGTTTGGTTTTGGTTTTTGTTGTTGTTTTGTTTTGTTCATGAGCTTAGAAAAAGATTCTGACTTATTGACTAGGGCCTTTTGACCAATTTTTTATAGCTTCCATGCTAGAGAAGAGCAATATGTTGTAAATTCATGCATTCAGTTTTTCCTCCACAGTTCCCTCACAGCCTGAAGTACCACCAACAAATCCAGCCTCTGGCTTTAGTCGTTATGGTGGCAGTAGCTATTCAATAATTTCATCTGAAATGCAATGGGAAGAGGCCAGAAAAAATTGTCAAGACAAATCTGCGGAACTTGCCAGCATTGCAGATGCCTACATCCATTCATTCTTGTGGATCCAGATGCTGAAATATGGAAAACCTGCATGGATTGGTCTTAATGGCAATATGGTAAGCGCTGGATAGATGGGAGGTCCAGGTGCTCAGGGAGCTCTCCTGCTCTAATAGTCCTCTGGATGACCAGTTTATAACAGTGGAACAACCGTATCCTGCATGGCTTCACTGTGTAAATGCACAAAAATCTAGGGGTCCTATTAGAATTTGTCAAGGATTTTCATCCGCCAAACAGAGGGAAGAATCACAGAAAAGGTTCTACAAGAAGCAAAAGATGAAAGTATAATGTTCTAGAAACAGTAGAAGAAGTCAAGCCACAGGCTGAGAGTCAAAAGCCAGAAGGTGCAGCTGTCATGAAGTGACTGTTGGCCATCCTGAAAGTCAAATGCCCTGCTATATGGGGGGATACTTAGAGCTATTATTATATTATCAGAAGTTACTGTGAGTATTAGGGAGATATTTTAAGATTTAAGCTGTTTAATGTCAAGTAATCTTTATGCACAAATAGCTCCCAATTTTAATTTAAATAAAGCAGAGCAGAGGGGACAAATTCTCTGTAATTGCTTCTCTTGATATAGGATTTACTAAATGACCTAAGATGGCCTCATCTGACTTTCGCCTCACCATGTTGTAGAAGTTTGTTACTTCAGAAAAACCCTCCCAGAAGCAATGCAGTGTTGAACACTGTTCATATGTAGTTCTTGTGTAACTCAAATTGCCCAGTGACATTGCTTAGAACAGTGAATGCCATTTAAAAAGACGGCTTTTTTAATGAAAAAATCAAATAGACATATGATTATATTTACTCTATATTTATGTGACAGAACTTTTTATGTAAAAAAAAAAATCTATTACCAGAATTTCTTTGTTTTCAGACTGGTGGCTATTACAAATGGACCAATAACTGGAAAACCAGGTACACAAAATGGGCAGCAGGGGAACCAAAGGAGAACAATGCTTGTGTTTACCTCGATCTTGATGGTACTTGGAAAACAGCATCTTGCAATGAAAGCTACTTCTCAGTTTGCCTAATATCAGATGGTAAGCAAAGGCATGTAACTGTTGCCTTTCCCTGGTCTTAAAATCAGAGCCAAACACAGTTAAAAGGGAGAAGGGGTTTACCTCGGTGTTTATTTAAGGATCCTTAAGGTGCACTCTCCGTGCGGGTGGAATGTGCTGAGAAGCACACCCAGAAATGCACACCCACAATACACAGCATATACAGTTATAGGCCTTGTGAATCAGCATATCTATCAAAGATTCCCCAGTGAGAGGTTTGAGTGAACCCCTGGTCCGAGGAACCTTCCCCCTGGATGGGCCTATCTTAGTTTACAGAATGTGTTCTGGAGAGGACCTTGGTGTCAGGGCTTTCTGACCCCCAGCTGCGAGGCTTCCAGGATGTTTGGTCTCCTGGCTTAATGGAATATTGGGTCTCTGCTAGTTATCAAACTTAAGGAATTAAAAATATGTGGGCTAAAAAGCACTAAGAATATGTAAAAGCTATACAAAAGAGTGTATAAAAAGGGGCATATAAAATGGCAAAAAAATCATCATGGCATCATAACAATTTTAAAGACTCATTCCTAATTCCATGAGTCTGCCTAATCCCAGAGTCTTTGCTCTAGCTTGGGCTACCCCTGCAGAGGACTATGCTTGAGGGTAGCACCTACCTCCCTGCAGAATGTGGATGTTTGCTATTGGATGATGAATGAATTTAGGCACAGGAAAGGCTCTTGAGCAAATCCATGTGGCTGCACTGCTTTCATGGTAAAACTGTTTCCATATGATGAAGCTCTATCTTCAAGGTATATCTTGCTCTTTACAAGACACGACCATAAATCACATGAGTTTGTGTGCAATATAAGTAGGTACTGGGATTGTGCACTGACTGTATGAACTTCAACTGAGGAAGCTCCCACACAAGTGGCACTGAGCCAAAATACAGGCAAGAGTTTCACTTCCATTCTCCATTGCTAGAGCTAAATCTGTAAGAGCCTTGGAAATGTGAATGATACTTTAACTCTTCACAGATATACACAGAGGCATGTTCGTATCTAGATTTTGTAGAATCGTGCTGTTTTCCCTCCTTGATGTTTTAAGGCTGCATACATTTGGTCTGCTTATGCAGTGCAAGAACCACAGATCCATCAAAGTGAATTGTAGTTGCACCCATGATCAGAAACAGAGTCTGATTTGGCATAGGCATGCTCCACTGATGGTTTTTTTACTAAAAAGTGACAACATGAAGAGACCAGGCAGCCAGACAACATGGGACTGTGGAATTAATGATTTATTAACCTACAACAGCTTTCTGTGTTGTGCTAATGCAAATTTGAGATTTGTATCCTCCCTCGGGGTTTGCTTTCCTCACAGTACTGCCAAGGCAGTTAGTTAGATATTGCAGCATGCAGTTTGATTTCTTGTCCTAAGAAATGTGATTTGAGAAATAAGATGTTTCACACTTTTGACTGCTTGGCTCTCCCTGCTGTCTGGGTTGGGGGAATGCGGGAATGGTCAGGAGTAAATGTCCCGATAGATAAAGCTGGGTGAGAGAAATCCCACACTATTTACACACATATCAGAGAATCGTAGATGACTCACAATGCAATACCAATTTCATACCATATGGCTTCTTTAGAGATAGCTCCTACTGACCCTGCTGAGCTGCCTGGAGACTGTCCTGAAGCAGATGAACTCCAGGCTTGGATCCCTTATCATGATCACTGCTACTACCTTGAAGCATCAGCTGGGGGAACCTGGGCGCTGGCCTCCCTTGAGTGTGCTCGCTTAGGTGAGAGCCTTCATTATCAACTAACAAGATTTTTACCAAGGTTTATACAAAACTCACATAAAAATGTAAAAATACTGATTTTTTAAAAAATTTAGAAATATTTTTCTACCTAATAAGCTGCTCTAAGGCTGTCACAATGAAAATAAGCTGACACGAGTGACTTTGTGCAGCATTCTGTCCTCTCAGTTCTGCAGCTTCCCTGTGTATGGAGCTCCTTATCAACTCTTGGCTTCTGGGATACCATCCTGGGGGCAACAGTGGGGGGCCACAGCCTCTAAGTACCTCCAGGTCATTGTCTTCTGCAAGAAGCAATGGAGAGATCAACAGAGCAACAGTAATGCTGCCAGAAGCTATTCTTTGTACAGGCTAGAAAGAGGAAGTCATTACTGTGGTTGCTCACATAGGTTATGGTTATTTGCTTATTAATGCCTTTCAGGAGCTACCTTGGTTTCAGTAGAAAACATGGATGAATCTCACTTTCTGACCCATAAAATTCAACCACTTGGAAATAAAGTAGGAGGCTTTTGGATAGGACTTTACCGAAATGTGGAAGGTATGTCTTACTTTCAATTTTTAATGGAAAAATGCTTTGCTAATATGAGAAAATTGAGGATTACTGTACTTTTTAAAAAAACCATGGGTTTCTTCTGAAAAGTGGCTTACTATAGATTTTTTAAGTAAACTGCTGAGCTAAGAAGTGAAAATATTAATGAGATAGGTATATTTAAATTTTTTTTTTACTCTGTGAGTTGCTCTGTAGGCCAGTGGTTGTGGCTTGATAATGCTGTCCTGGACTTTGTTAACTGGGAGGAGAAAGAGTTCAGTGTGGAGCATCAGTGTGTTGAAATAACTGCACCATCTGGTTATTGGGACAAAAGCGATTGCTCTTCTGAAAAAGGATTTATCTGCAAAAAGCCCAAAGGTAAGTCCTCGGTGTCAGCCCTTAGTGACAAGGCAGATCTGTTCACTAGTAACTCTTACAGCCCTTCACCACAGGTCTGGAAGTAATTTCTGGCAGTTTTGTTTGGCTCATCCCACTTCTCTAACCATTTGTAGTTTAGCCTACTTTTGTAGACTGGAAGCTCTTCACGTCGCTGTCTACAGTCACATGGAAATAGAGAAACATCCTGTACAGCCTAGGTTGAGAATGAAACTTCCAGAAACTTCTGAGTACCTAACACAGGCATTGATATGGCACCTGTCAAACACCTGTGTGTATGACTATTCCAAGAACTAATTATTGTGACAGTTATTGTACCCTTGCAAGGAGGAATCGATGTGAATAATCAATCTTCCTCTTCCAGCTTGTTATCCTCAAAAATTATATTACTTCCCAGCATTCCAAACTGGCTTCATGTTGGCCCTGATTCAACAACCTGTAAGTCAGTAATGCCTCAGGGATTCTAAAAAGTCACCTGTTTGTATTGCAATAATAATACGAGGAACACTTCCCTTCTAAATGAAAACTTCAAGTCACTAGAAAAGCTCTCTTATTTCTGGAAAATTTCACGCAATACTGTAAATACCAGACTAATGCTTCAGAGGTAAAACACTACACGAAGTATTCCCAAGTGGAGATACAAAGAAAATTGTCTGAAAGAAAGCACTATCATTTTATTTGTCTAACTTAGATGCTAAAAATCAATCTATCTTACCTAAAAAAAGGTAGGTAGCCATCCTAAAACCTTTGAACTTTCTGTTGTAGTAGCTATGAGATCATGTTTAATTTTCCAGCTTTTGCATTTGCATTGTTCCTAGTAAATCATGGGGAGCATCTCTGTCCTATGTTGAAAACCTCAAAAGAAGTAAAGGCTGTCTGCATAGCCAGTTTTAATATTCTATTATTCGGATGAAAAGTTAAAAGAACTTGATTTCAATGCTAAAGACATCTTAAGACATGATAGGTGGTGAAAAAATAACTGAAAATTTGGGGTTAGCATTTACTCATTTTCCAAGTAGTCTTTAATTAGAAAATAACCCTGAAGTGTAACCAAGAAACAGTCATCTCCCATGCACTGCTAATTTCTTAAATCAGCACACACCCACGGCAGTAAATCAGTTAATCCCTATTAAAGACTCACTAAAAACATCCAAATCACATTCCATCCTACATAGTACTAAAATAACAAGGAATCTCTGAAGTCCATCCATTGAATCATAAGGTGCTCCCATATGTAACTATTTCCTGCCTTTGTAGGGGTTACTGTTGATTTGTACCTATTCATTTTGCATTCTGCTTTGCTTTCACTTTACACCTTGCCTTTATAAATTCTGCTCTGAGTATTAGGGGTGTTTCCAAGCTGTGACATAAAAGAGCCAAGAGGAGAAATATTTTCATGATAATTTGGAAATCTTTAATTCTATTTTTATAATTCTTCATTTCTGAGTGCCAGATTTTTTTTTTGCCCTTCTTCAACAACAAAAAAATTTTATAAAGGGCTTTCATTTTTTCTCTGTCTCTATCTTACATAGAGGTGAATAGGAAGATTACTCCTGTGATTCAGTAGGCATTTTCTTGGGAAGACATTCAGGAATCAAAAATTTTATAACAGCTAGACATGCAGATCTTCCCAAAATATGCCATGTAAAACTAATCTCCAGAGTGGTACGTCATGTTCTTAGTACATAAAAACTAATATTTCAGGAAAAATGTGAAAAGTTATTTTGAATGAACATAGAAAGGAATCAGTATTTTAATGTAAATACAAAAACAATATAAAGTTTTAAAATGGATAAGGTGATGTGAAGTAGGAAGATAAAAGCTTAGCAAGGTATTTTTTGCCTCAATTTGTTGCCTTTTATATATCTGCTATATGTTATTAATGCAATGGTAGCACTTTAGGGGTTTTTGTTCCTGTACTATTTTTGCAAAACAGTCAAATACAGATTCTAATGAAGTGTCATATCATTTCTCTCTGATATTCAATGAAGTTGAGCCGAATGGGAGCCCTATAAAGCAAAAAGGTAAGAGTTTTCATAACAAAATTAAGAAAAATCTAAATAGAGGAAGAACTTAAAATGGATTTTCCCAAACCACTCTCTTTTAGAGAACAAGTCCTACTGATGGTTGCACAGTTATCAGTCACTCAGGGTAACCCCACGGTGCCTTCCACATGCCCAAGAGCACTCACATGTTCTTGGCCCGCGGGACTGCTGCAGGGCTACCCCTGAGCTGACAAGCTCAGCAGTGACCACACTTGAGAAGAACTTTGAGAACAGCTACAGAGCACTTCAGCTAGGCTGTTGGAAACTATGGAGATGGATATGGAAGTTTCTTCCAGAGATATTACTGTAAATAATGTAACATAAAAATACTGTAAAACCGATTTCCAATAATTAGCATCCCATACCCACCTAAAGCATACATTTTCATTAAATTCTGACAAGCACCCACCGCATGCATTGTATGTCACTGTAATCCAGAACCACTAAAACCATGTTAGCTTTAGGAGAAGAGACCTGACTAATGATTAACAGCAATTCAGGTTTCAGTTTACAGCCTTCAAGTTCAGGCAGGAGAGAGCATCTGCTTCATGTTTTTATGTTGCATGTGGAAATAAAAACTACTATGGTTTCTCACAGTTATATGGATTCATTTCAGGCAAGGAAAAGAATGAAGAGACTCACCCATCTGTTCATGTCTCTGTTTGGCCACTCATTTTCTTGGCTGTTTTAACTGTTTTTGGAGCTAGCATGGCAGCCTATTTCTACAGAAGAAAAAGACAAAACCAGCTCTCAACAGATTCTGGCAATCAAACACTACTAAAATGATGTGGTGACTGAAGAGTTGGTGAGAATGGGTCCTGTGGCATGTTACTGGGAGCAGCAAGTTAATCACTGAAATTAAACCATGTATCTGTTAAAAGTCTCTAGTGAGATCTTAAACGAGATCTAGTGTAAAATTAAATAACTTTCCTCTTTTTGCACCAGCTGATTTTTTTATCATGCATATTTTATGAAATCAGAATTATGGTTTGATGTTATAATTTTGTAATGGTCAAGATGTTCTCAAGTGCCTTACCAAGGACAGTAGATCCAAAAACAATTACATATACTGAAAAGTGACTATAAAAGTGGACTTGTGAGAAGGAATGTCCAATAAAGTGTGAATGCCATTTAGAACTGCATTGATGTGGCTTTGTGGACATTAAAAAACCTTGAAAATTAGAACCTGTCTAATTCTGTTGCAAACTTGAACTCATTTCACGCCACAAACTTCACTGCATCATACCAGCATTTTCATTGTTCCTTATGGCTATATCCTATTACACTTATAAAACTGCTTCATATTCTTATTTCAGAAAACTTTGGGATAGCAAACCTTGTCATGTTCATTTTCTGCTATGGAAAACACAGTTCATGTCTATAAAGAATATTAAGACCAGGTGTAAATTGTAATCATTTTTCAATTCAATAATGTGATTGTTAACTCTGTTATGTTCACTTACATGAATTAAAATATTTTTACCCTTACATTCTTCCTTATTTTTGTTAATGCTTTGAAATAAATAAAAAAAGTTTTCTCTTAGTATAATTTTCAGCTTCAGCATTCCCTGTGAATCAAGTGAGGGGAAAGGGGAAGGGAGGTTCTCCTGTCAGCACAATAACTCTTTTGTCAATAACAAGGAGGGCTTCACTCCTCACCACTTTGAATTCAGCTTGAATAAGCACCAACTTCCCATTTTTAAATGCAAGAAAAAGGAACTGAAAATTAAGGAATGCAGCAGATGGTTCTGTACTAGAAATCTGCAAGAAACTAAGTTTTAGATGTCAGAAAAACAGTAGAAAGCACCATAAAATAGCTTTTAAGTGAAATGTAAATACAATTAAGACACTAAACACTTTATGAGAAAGAGTGTTTAGCAGATATCCCCAGGAAACAACCTGCCTCCCCCAGGCTGCACAGTCTATTAAGCAAGCTGGAAAATTGAAAAAAAAAACCAAACAAAAAACCAAAAACAACAACAAGAAAAAACAACTAATGAGGTTTCTTTCCTAGGTACTGAACTCCAGTTTTCTTGATGTCAGTACAAGCAAGAGTGTAGGACACTGCTGAGAACAGGTTATTGCACCAGGTGTTATGCAGCACACAGAATACTGACCCAAAAAGGTTTGCAACTGGCATGAAGCTGGTTGGTCATGTGAAAGGGCTCTGAAGTACTCAATTCCTCTTTTAGCCTACCCCAGTGTCTGCACTAATCTTTCCCCATCACTGTAGCCCTGGAAGAATCCTCAGAAGCATCCATTTACACGAGAGGGACAAGGAAGCCCAGTTTGAACCAGATCCAGGCCGCCACTTTGTGAGACAAATGTGAGAACTGGGCAGGAATTGTGTCCTCCAGGTATTTTCCCTTGGGATTTCCTATGTCAGAGTGATTTTTGTTATTTTAGATTATCTTAAATATTTTTCCACTCAGGAAACTCAGCTTCTATTTGTGCCCCACCACACTGGTGCCTGTGGCACCATTCAACTCTAGGACTTAGAGCTACTCTTGCAAGCCTTGCTCGTGCTAAGCCCTCCCTTAATGTGACCTGCAAATAGAATAGTTATTATTAAACAATTCATTCAATTCCTACTTTTGCTGTAATCCAGACTTCTTTTTTCAGAAAATGTTTTTTGGTGTTAGTACTTTCTACAGCCAAGTCAACAAGTTTGTCTGGTTCTTGCAATAATTTTCCCCAACACTCTTTTAAAAATACAAGCAATGATAGTTGCTCCTCCTATGACATCTACTGTTCAGCTTCTATATGTACCTCACTACTAGCTATTTCACTTATTGACTTTTTCAGTTTCACTGTCACAACGTCTTTTAATTCCAGTGATGTAAATAAACAGAAGGAATGGCAGGACTTGTGAACATTTGCCACTATGGCTTTGCAGCATATTTTTACAAGAATTGCCATGCCAATACAAGTCTTCAGATGAGCACTTTGCTTACAGATTAAAAGGAGCTTTTCCAATTTAGCTTGTGTTTGGCTTTGTCCTGAAACAGCCTCATTAGGAACTTCTCAGATAGATAAACACATCCTTTTGCTTGATTAAAGTATTAAAGTATTCCAGGCAAAAGTTTCCTTTCTGTTACAGGGAAGCTTACCACTAGGCTACAGTGTTGAACATCTTCACTTTTTTCAAATCTTTGACAAGTAATTATGAACAGCCCAGCCCCAAACTGGGATCAAATAAACCAGTGTGACAATGCTAAATTTTCCTCAAAGTGAGCAAGAACTCATAATGCACTGAAAACTGCAGATCCTGTAAAGTTTGCTCTCTTTCTTCTAGATATATATAGTGCTGTGACAATATTGCAATGTATTGAAGTGCTGGGATTTTTTCTCTTTGTTTCTGAGATGTAAGGGTTAAAACTGAGGGTTTTAGTTGATGATATTTCATTGCAGTTTCCTTGTCTCCAAATCTAAAGTTGCTTTTCCATGTCTGTCCTGTGTAGCATCCCAACAACTAACCTGTATTAATATTAGCAACGTCCCAGAAGAAGACAAATGTCTCCACCTCTAGTTACAAGGATGGAGACTTCAGTTTTGGAAGGGACTTGCTTTTCAAAGAGAGCAGTGTTTACAATGTGCAGTCCAGTTATTTCAAAATACCATGTGACAGGACATTTCCTTATTTAGAGTACAGAGCTTTATCCATCAACCCGTTGACACAGAGAAGGACCCATTACTAGCCACAGAGAGAAGGATTTTTATATATTGCCAATCTTCTAGTCCAACTTTTGGATGAAGAATGAGAAGCAAGTTACATTTGCAATGAGTTTCTCCAGGTTTCTAGTTTTCCTTTCCCTCGTGCAATGTTCACTACAGTCATCAGGTAAGTTTCCTGTTGGTTTTGTATTAAACTAGATATGAAAATGCTTTACCTTGGGCATTTTTGCCATTTCAATGCATAGATTGATTATTTTGTATTTTTTATCAGATTTGATACATGATCTAAAGAGTATGTTAGGTACACTGGCAGTTCTTGATTCACAGAATAAAAGAGGGGATGTGTAGGGTTGCCTGGAAAATGGAGGTAATAAGAGCAGGATCTTTAAAGTGGAATTTCTTTCTGTGGAAATATTAAATCAGATGGCACTTTGTGGGAGGGAAATGAAAGATGAGGGAGCATGGACCTCTTTCCTTTTACCCTCCTCATCGCACCCATGGTGCAGTGATCAGTCAAGGGATTTACATGTTTTCATGATAGCTGTGTGAGTTTCTCTTTCTGCCCCACGATGCGAGGTATGAGAAGGAAGAACTGGCTCCTCCCCTCCAGCCTCACCAAATTAGAAGAACAGTTATACTCTAAAGATGTGTATCAGTCATTTGGTATAGTTACAGAGAGAAATGGTAAAGCAGCAATGTGTGGAGAACTAAGTAGAGGAACAAGTTTGCATGAATATAAGATTGAGAGTCTATATCAGAAATTTCAGGATAAAAGAACATTCCTATTATACTCTGACAGTTTAAAAATATGGAGCATTGCTAACCTTAAAGAATCTGAGTTCAGGATGAATCTGCAAGACCTCTCCAAGTGGAGAAATGTGCAACTGAAACCTAAAATTTGTGCTATGTAAATATCCTTGTGACAACCTGGTCTGTATTCTCTCTGACCAGCTACCCTTTTTCTTCCAACAGTGAAGGAATAGATGTGGTGAAAAAGTGGTAATGGATAGAGTGATCAAGCAAATAAAGCAAACCTACTGAGCTGTGCAGAAAAAAACAATGCAGTGAACTCACTGTTGTTTCAGTTCTACTTGTAGTTTTTCTGTCTTCAGGAACCACAATGTATCACTAACTTTTCATCACAGAATTTGACTTGCCTACCGTGTATATACATCAAATTATCACCACAGTATTTAAACTTCTCATTTTACTAAAATATTTTATTTAAATTCTCTAGCTACACTAGGGAGGAAATTATAATAAAAAATAATTCTAAAAGGTTTCATTGACTTCTCAGTTTAGACAGACAAATATATGATAGATGGATCCATTTCTAGAAAGTTAGATTTATGATTTTATTATTATTTCCATGTCCTCTTAAGACTTTTTTCCCCCTAGTTACTTTTACATTACGAGGAAATGCCAATGGACAGCCCTGTGTATTCCCTTTCAAATACAAAGACAAGCAGTACAATGAGTGCACAGATGGTGGCAGGTCTGATGGCTGGCTCTGGTGTGCAACAACTGCAGATTTTGATGCCGATAAACTGTACGGATTTTGCCCATTACTAAGTAAGTCCTGCATTTTATTTATTATCTTGTCATGACATGTTGTTGAGCAAATCATCTCTTGAGTTACCAGCTGCACACCTGCACGACTGACCTTGCTGGAGCAGCCCAAATGAAAATCACCTGACTGAGCACTAGTCCCAATGGCCAAGAGCTCTCTCTGTAGTGAATGGAGAGCAAGAGGTGCCACCAGGTTCCTGGTTCAGCCCAGACAGGTTCTGACTCAACTGCTGGAGGTGACTGTTTCTCTTGTGAACCAGAGGGGAGAAGACACTCTTTGATACCTCATTTTATGGGACTTAAGTGCATGACATGAACAGCATTAATTTACACATCTATCTTATTATTTAGACATTCACCTTCCTTTCAAAAAATTCCTGTTTCTCTTCTTTCTTTAGGTATTCCCTATAGTCAATTCTCACTTAAACTTCTATTTTCTAGTTATTTCTCTTTAATTTTCTTTCTTGTTCTAGTTTCCTATTGCCAGCCTACACAAAAATGCTGCTGCAAAAATTATCCTCCTCTCCCACCTTTGTGCTATCCTCTGCATTGAACTTATGTTTGGATCCCTCCACTTCTGGAGACAAACACTGGTCTCACCAGTGGCCTTCCCAATAACACAGCAGTTTCACCAGGTTTTCTGAGCTGCTCTGCAAAAACAGCAGCTGAGCTACACATTGGTGCTACACAGACTTCTTTTATTGTTTCTCAAGCTGTCAAGGGCCAGGTTCTGCCATTTTTGGAAAAACTGTTTCTCTTGATGGTGAGCTAAGAGGGAGTTCCTACTCATCGGGCATGAAGAGCCTCCAGGGTCATAGTTCACCTACACACTTGCTTTGCACTGGAATCTCTTCTTTTCAATCAATAGATATGTCTGTTGTACCTAAAATTGCATTTGCAGTATGAGAAAATTCAAAACCAAGTACTGGGAAACAATTCAATCCTTTCTAAAAACACAGAAATTTAAAATAATGTTTTTTAATTTAAAAAAAATTTACATGTTTTTCTAAATTGATGCCTAGATTGATTTTAATTTTTTCTGATACTGACAGCTAATAGTGTGCATCTTTAGAGATTTTGCATTATTACACACTTCATTTTGTTTCAGTTGGTGTATGTGAGTCCACTAGAACAGTGCTCTATGTCAATTCTTCCAGATGACACAGAAAGATTTTGGACAGAAGATGTTTCAACCGGCATTCACTATCAGATAAACCCAGAATCAGCTCTAACATGGCACCAAGCAAGGAAAAGCTGTCAGCAGCAAAACGCAGAACTGCTAAGCATTACAGAGGCTCAGGAGCAAGCTTATATCGGAGGTAAAAGGATAGAGAACAAGGCCTTAAAATATGTTGTGATATCATCTGCCTCAGCAAAGAAAGAAGGCAGGGTTTCTGGGGTCGTTCAGCAGCCACCAAAAGAGGGATGGTCTGAACTGCCTTTCCACTACCTGGGGTTTTTTATGAAGGGTTGGTCACAAACCTCTTTGGGAGTGAAATGTCCCCATGCCAGCCTTGTGCTCCAGATGGGAGCTCCTGCAGCTCCTGCAGTCTGTCCCAGGGGGAGGGTTTCCTCTGCTCACCTTTGTGCAAGGGCACTCACCCCTGACCAGGGCTATGGGCTGGTCCTCAAGTTTACCTTTTTCCACTGCATTTCAAGAATTATTAATTTTCTCAGGAGAACACATTATGATGGTTAGATTGGTCATAATATGGGTACATTTACATAGATAAATTACAATTAATTCCAGTGAATTTTGGGTACAGATGGTATCTGTTTCATTATGGATAGTGTAAAGGAGGCTTAGAAAGCACTCACATAGAAAAAGAGCTGGAAAAAACTTATTGACACATTGTCCTTTTGTTTTACGCCATGAAATCTGTTATGAAAACTTTCGGCAAAATTACTCCATGAAAATCAGGGGTTTTTTAGATCTCTTATGTTGTAACGAAAGTAAGTGAGAAAAAATAAAGTCTTATTTACATAGTGAAATAAGATGTTAATTTGCCCTACTAAGATCTCTGCTAAATCAATATAGATTCATTTACAAATTTTACTCTTTGTAATCAGTGCATCTCAGTAATGGAGAAAGTACTAGATTGGGGCTGGTTTAAACTAAGAAATAAGGATTTCTTACCTTACACTTAATTTCTTTTAGATTATCTTACTATGAATAAGAATAGAGAGATACAACTGAGGGATTTTTTTTTTTTCTAATTCAGAGCTAACTAAAAGTTTTGGTTTTGCCTTCTGGATTGGATTGAATGCTTTGAATTTCAACAGTGGATGGCAATGGGCTGGGGGCAGCCCTTTCAGATATTTAAACTGGGCTCCAGGTAAGAGATGTATCTATTTTGTAATCTTTGAATGAATTCTGATAAGACACCGACTACTAAAATCTGTACTAGCTAACTTTATTTCAGGAAAGCCCATTCTGATTTACAAAAGCTGAAGATCTAGATCCCTGTTTTAAGACTAATACTTCCAAATTACAAAGTCCACAGAGGATATCAGATGCAGCATATTATTCTATTTTCTTATCGAAACAGGGAGCTTGTTTATGAAAACAGAGCGTCATTTGGAGTGATACATAACCCTACACATCAAAGATCAGAATTTTTCATAACATGTTGTCCATGAGTGTGAATATAAGTGAAATCTTCCAAAGGTAGCAAAATATTTAGCAAATAATGGCACTATGTTGTTTGGAGAAATTCTAAATGCTATTGAGAAGCTTAAGGAGCCAGCTTATAATTCCTCAACACTGTATGCAAAATTGCACTGGGATGCTCAAGGAAGAGAGGCAGGGTGGGTTTGTGGTGTTCCTCATATATAGAGAGTTCTTCTCTTTGCTGCTTTTGTTTTTTTGGTTCTGTGTTTGCTTTGGGCCATGAGTATTCCAAGCTGTCTCCTGATTTGGAAAAGTTACAAGGTGTCAAAGGAGTAATTAAACACTCTAAGTTTTCAAAAATTCTGTATCAATAAATTTTCTTTCTGCTTACAGAGGTTTGTACACACTGCAACAGAAAAGAAAAAAGCTATTTCATAGGAAAGTAGAACTGTGAAACTCTTGAAATATATTGGAAGGATAATATAATTTAAAACTCAATATTCTAAAGTTTGGAAGTTTTCGACACAAGATAATGGTCCAGTTTCAGCTGTTCTTCTTATGAGTACCACGATGTCAGGAAAAGAATTAGACATTTCCCAGTACTATCCCGATAATGAAGTCAATGGAGGGTCATTATTTCACTCTCAATGCATTGACTAAAGGTAACATCCTATAAATTACAAGGCAGTTATCCTGTAGGGGAAGGCTTCTTCCTATTAATCATTCAAGGAATCATAAAAATCAGATGTTTCCACTGGTAATATGATGTTTCTGTTAATATTTCCTAATCATTTCTTACTGTGAGATTCTATTTTCGCTCTTACTTAAAGGAAGTCCATTCCTACTCCCTGGGAAAATCTGTGGAGTATTGAATCCGAGAAAGAATGCTAAATGGGAAAACCAAGCATGCAACCAGAGACTAGGCTACATATGTAAAAAGAGAATCTTCAGTTCAAAGCCTGGCACTATGCCCAAAGGTAGGTTAGTCAAATAAAAAGAAAGGTTTTTATCTGACTTCTAGACAGAGGAGCTTTTATGCAACATTAAAATTAACATTGTTTTCCACGAAGATGTTAGAAAACTTCGAAAAAACACAGCTATATGTGACACACAGACTTTTATATCCTGCCCTTTTCCTCCCTTTGTATATTGAACGTTCATAGGAGAATATTATTATTTTGTTCCATCACTCTATCATTCATTCTTGGAAGGCAGATAGTAGCTGCTCTGTCATGGTAACCAGTGCCAAAAGGCATATTTGCATAAATATGGTAGAAATATTATTTGCATTTGCTCCAAATGAATAATTGCAGTTACTCGTATATTTGTGAAGAAAAATCCTTCTCTATCTGATGTCAGCAGTTTGCAAAGCATTGCCTTCATTTGAGCAGAGCAGAAGCAGCAACAACACTGACACAGACCTTGTTTCATCCATGGGCCACCCCAACTGACCAGCATGGCTATGGACATGCCCCATGCAAGAGGGATCTGCTGGAGACTGTCACATGGGAATGTTGTAAAAGCTACTTTTAAAGAACCAGTCATAATCAAGAAAGTAGAGAAGTAATTTCAGAGAATCTTTATTTCATTATTAAGCCTAAAAATAAATGCAGGATTCTATTTTTAAAGCAAGATTAAGGTACATTTTTAAGAATTTAAGTTATAAAAAAGCCACTGAGAGAATATGCAAAGTCTCCACTAATTTGCAAGGTTTACTGACTTGCAGTTATCAAAGAATTGCTTCATGCTTTTCCATACCTGAAAAATATGTTTGTTTGCAAGAAATCATAGACCAGCAAGCAGAGCCCAATGTGAGCCACTGCAGGCAACAGGAGACCAAGCGGCTGTGAGGGACAAAGAGAGGAGAGGCTGTCAGCTTTGGTCCCTCTTTCCTCACAGAACATTATTTCAAATTGCATTTCTGACACAAGGTGGTTATTTCTCAGTGGTTGTCTAAGGATACTTCATTCTATTTACACATTTAGCATACTGTGCCTTAATGATATTTGCTTTTAATTTTCATGTATTTTGCATTGCCAATTACAGCTTTATGTTTAAGCATACAGTCCCATTTCTGTAAAGAGTACTCAAGAGAACTCATCCTAGTGTCCTTTATTTTCCTCTTGTTCCGAAAAATTGTGTTCTGATTTTAGGGGAATTGGGGCCTGTTCAGTGCACAGATGGCTGGTGGCCATATGCAGGTCACTGCTACAGCATTCACCGGGACCCCAAAACATGGGAAGAGGCTCTGTCTTCGTGTAAAAAGCAAGATGGAGATTTGGCAAGTGTCCACAACATTGCTGAATACAGCTTTCTGGTGTCACAGCTTGATTACAGTGAGTATATATGTAGGCCTGTATTGTGTTTGCTTCACCTGTGGCATAAAAGCTGAACTTCAAATTAAATACTAATGCTTTCTCTGGCGTATCTCAAGTGGAAGACTGAATCCAAATTACCATGCTCTTTTATGTTGCTACTGTTGCATAAATACAGAACTGTATCTATGTTTATCAAGAAATAATCCACATTGTAAAACACTATGAAGGAGGAGATGAAAACAAAAAAAAGTATTCTTTCCAGAGACACATAAAGATCTGTAATGATTGCACCTTTGGCACCTATATTCTATGTTCAAGGCTTTAGAACTGAGCTACAAATCTAGAAGATAAACTTCTCCCTGATGCTAACCTCTTGCTGCATATCCTTCTAAGAAAACAATATCTTTTCATTTCTGATACTCCTTGGATCTGTGGTAACCAGTCCTGACACTTGTTGCAGATGCTGGCCTTGGTGAGCACACCTGATGGGCCAGCACCAGTCCTCCAATGTACTGGAAGGTGTCTTCATGGCTTGGACTCAGTATGATCTCCTGAGAGGTGGGACACTCACAACCACTCAACGTCTTCATGCTCAGGACCATTTTGTTGTTCTGAATCACAGGAAGTTTGCAAAAATCTTCTGCCGGCTGTGAAGAGCCTTATGTTCATTGAAATCAGTATTTCTGAATGGAATCTGGTGTTTTTTTCCACAACACATCTCTTGTAGAGATCTGAGAGGAAACAGCATTTATATAAAAGCATGAAGACCAGCTCTTGTGTACCACATGCCAAATTTATCAGTCCCTGCTTGTTCTGCGTGTGGAAACATTCACTGCACAGTGGGCAGTAACCAAGTCTCTTTCTTGTCATGCTTCAGAGCCAACAGAAGAGCTGTGGCTGGGTCTGAATGACCTGAAGGCTCACTTCTACTTCGAGTGGAGTGATGGGACTGCTGTGACATTCACCCAATGGCAGCACAGGCATCCCACCTACACGAACGGTCTGGAGGACTGCGTCGCTATGAAGGGGCAGGTATAACATGCACTCATTTCACACCAATGCAAAATAATCACTGCACCAACCCAAAATCACTTACTTACGTGCTTATTAAGGTATCATTCATTATATTATCTTGAAATAGTTTTGCTCCAAAATTTGGTATCAACCACAAAAGAAGTTCAGAGGTCAGGAGACATCAGAAATGGAGGAAGAATTGTCCTAGTACTCCCTTCTGAAATTCCTTGTATGGCGAAAAGTTTGATCTAGAAATTTTACATTAAATTCTTTCCTTTGGTTTCAGCAAAGTTTAAGCTCTGGGAGAGGAATGGGGATGAAGTAGTTAATACCCTGTGTGGGTACCAGAGGTGCTATTTGCATACCTCAAATTCCAATCAGATAGACAATTACGTCCCTCTGAGGGGACTCATGTCATTGAGACATGGCATCGAGGTGTAGACACCTGGCACTAGGGCATGTTTCTTCAGCTGTCATCTGCCTGCCAAAAAACGAATGTAAAATTCTACGGTATTTTGAGCAAGACTGCTTGACTCACAAACTTTATTTTCTTGCAAGATGTCATTGTTTGATACATTTACCTGCATGTGCATGCACACACAAAATGTGTCATGAATTTTGAAAGAAATAAATTGAAAATGCTGGTATGAAATACATGCTGTTACTGAGAGAACTTTTATATAATTGATTAATGTTAATGTTTGCCAGTATAAGGCACAAAAAGAATTGATCTTACACCAGATTTTATGAGGGGAGGGGTGAGGGGAAAGCTCTTCCTAAATCAGCTTTTTTTTTTTAATTAGTCAGTCATATTCAGATTCTTTTATGGATAAAATAGTTAGATTTACTGCAACCCTATCAGATATGCATTAGTTTGGTTTAATTCTTTTTTTTCCCAGAAATATAGTGAAATAACCCTGCTCCAAAAGCAGATCCATTAGCCCCAGATGAGATGGATCTTTACAAACCCTTTCATTTAAAAGTTATAATAGGAAGTAATGCTGAGACTTCAAAATGTTAATTTCCTTCTTTCACCTCAAAACAGCATTAAATGGATCTTAAACTAGTACTTATAGATGTGTCTAATTTTTTTGATAAATCTCCAGCTGGCCTCATGAATAAAGAGAAAAAACACTAGTTGTGCTTATGAGTGCCCTTTTTTGACATTTTTTCTTTCTCCCTGCTATTCTAGGATGGATACTGGGCAAATGATCTTTGCAATAAGCAACTTGGTTACATCTGTAAAAAGAAGCCCTCATCACAATCTTCTGACAAAGAGACAATTGAGGACCCAGGCTGCCAGAAAGTAACTGCTCTCTCATAAATAATAGTCTTCAAAAAAATGTACAGGAATCAATTTATTAGTGCTTGCTTCTTTTGGATAATGTCTTTGTATCTTATAAAAAATCTACAGTTGAGGCAACCTGGTCTCTTCCTGCTAGAAGTTTACTAGTATACGTGCATTTTTCATTTTTATCTGAAAATTCTCAAGAAAGTTGAGATTCATTTACGTGTAAGTGAATACTGCCTTGCCCTCCATTCCCAGATGAGCCACCCTGTGATTCAGAAAACCACTGTATCTGTATTGGTCAGCAGAGATCTCTGTAAGATCAGGAAGAAGTGGGGTTGTTTTAACTGATACTCCTCCTTTCCACTCTCCCTGAAAACAAGCACTGTCTGGATTCCTCTTGGCTCAGAAAATATCCTCACCCCTTGTACTTGAGAGTGACAGGGGCAGCTTTGTGGGGCTGTGCTTGTTTGTGAAGTAATTTCCATATTGCAATATTTTGGTGTTTTATTATGTCTGATTGTGCAGCTCTGGAAAGCAGAAGATGCAGGTCCCCCTGAATAAATCACAGGCTCCTTATAGACTCAGTTTGCATAATCCCATCCCTACAGAGTGCTGGAAAGCCACAGCAAATAGCACAGTCACAACTTTCTTTGAAAAGTCACATATGCATAAAAGAGATGAAAACTAAGATATTAATATAATCTCTTAAACAAAAAGGCCTCCTGTCAGAGTGAACAGCATCAAAACCCAGATTTTATTTATTAATAGAGCAGCCCAGTCTCATCTTAGTTTTAAACTCAGCTGCAACAAAATGAGCATTGAATATGTGTAAACAGAAGAGCAGAGAAATTTCTACATTGAAGTCTCTTTCCATTGCACATTAAAATCTTATGTTTGTCACAGGGTTGGAAAAGACATGGTTTTCACTGCTACTTGGTGGGTTCTGCACTTTTGACATTCTCAGAAGCAAATAAGACATGTGAACAGAGCAAAGCTTATCTAGCTACCGTGGAAAGCAGGTGGGAAAATTACTTTTTAAAAAAACAATGCTTTTAATTGAGCAACTTGCAAAACCTTGCTGTTTTTTGAACCTAGCAAAGTGTTTTATCAGTGCTTTTCAAAAAATGTTATAGTAGAAAAGCATGCAAAGATTATCCATGCAGAAAACCCCCCCCCAAACCAAAACAAACACCTCAATCCATTGAGGAGGGCTATCTCCTCAATCCATTCTAGCAATTTTTAGATTTGAGGGGTTCTTGAACTAAACAGTTGTCTCTTATCTTTCAATTCATAATTAAAGCAACTTCTGGTTTTGGTGGGGTTTTGGGGTTT
>VZRV01009507.1:9411-52109 GCA_013398115.1 Falcunculus frontatus
CATCCATCCCTCCATCCATCCATCCCTCCATCCATCCATCCATCCCTCCATCCATCCCTGCATCCATCCCTCCATCCATCCATCCCTCCATCCCTCCATCCATCCCTCCATCCATCCATCCCTCCCTCCCTCCCTCCCTCCACCAGCTGCACCTGAGGAGCAGCACTGTCCCTTCACCCCCAGGGTGGGTTCTACTGGAGATGGACCCATTTTAAGAAGCCGATACATAAAATATGACTTTAGAATAAATTATGCAAGAACCATAAAGTCCACAAATACTTAGCTCTCTCCAGAACTGATCTGACAAGATTAAACTCCTTATGCTATTCCCCAGTTAACAGTCTACTTAATATTTGACTAAGCATTATTAAAATCAAAGACAACCAGAAAATAGCACCTAATTCACTGCAGGAAGTACGAGAGCATGCTCAGATCGACACACGCTTATTACAGAGCTCCTGTCCCCAGCTTCATCAAAGGGATATTTAATCTCTGAGCCATCATTTATTCATGCTGATGGCACACGCAGGAAGAGGAGCAGAGGGAAGGAGCCACTGGCACACTCCGTGCTCACGAGGAGATGGATGACTTTCAAATCCTATTACCGAGCGTGGGGCTCCAGCTACTCAGAGCACTCCGTTTTCTCTCAGGGTCTCCAAAACGCATCTTTAAACCAGTAAATAAGTGACAGCCACCCTCAGCTTACTGTGAACATCCACGATTAGCAAAAGTTCTTACACAGAGAGAGATAAGGCCAGCTCAGGCTCCGGTGTCCCCAGGGAGCTGTGTGGGATGGGAGGAGGGTGCTGGGCAGAGCCCCTGCACCGTGGGAAGATGAATCCAGAGCCCCTGGCTGGGCCCTGCAGTGCTGGGGGCTCTGGCTGTGCCTGTTCCTCCTCCTGGGGCACAGGGACAGGGCAGCCCCCCCAAAATCCCTGCAGGCAGCTCCCCAGCCCAGTGCCGCTCTCCAGGGAGATGGAGCTCACCTCAAACGTAACAAACTCCCCTTCCTGATATTTAAAACTCTCCAAAATTACAGTCTTTTTGTCCAGCTGCTGCTGCCAAGCAGCTCACTGCCTGAATTCTGCTCCATTTGCCTTCAGCCTCCTTTATAGACTTGGACTATAAACAAACCAATAAAACATCTCTCAGGCTCTGATTTAAGCAACTTTTTAATACTTGGAGATTCATCTTTGTGCCAATTCTGTGCAAAATCATTTTTATTTCCCACCAAGCAGGAATAGAAAGGTGTGCTGGCTGCTGGCAGCAGCATTTGGTATTTCCTGGGTGAAACGAGCCCCTGGAGGCTGCCCAAGAGGTTAAACACGAGCCCTCACCTTTCCAGGTGTCCCAGTGCAGGTTGGGGCCCCTGAGGTTCCCTGGGCAGCGCTGGAGCCTCACGAGAGCCTCCTCAGCCTGAAATGCCAGGAAAAACCAAGTTCTGCAGGACAGGCCTATTTTCACAGCTCCTTCCCATTCCCATTACCCAGCACGTTCCAGTGGAAGCAGCGCTCCCACAAAGTCCTGGACCATGAGCAGACATCACCTGGCAGAACAGGAAAAACAAAGTCTATCACAAAATCAAAGCTGCGTTTTTCTGCACTTGGTTTATCTCTTCTATCGATTACACCACCAAAAACTGCTGATGCACAGCTACAAGGAAAGATCCAAACATTGAGGAGGTTATAAATCCCCGTGTTAGAGATCGTGTTCCAGACCCTCAGCTGCCAGGTGTCAAACTGTGGGGTTTTGTAAAAGTCATTAAATTAACGAAAATATTGAGTTCTGCAATTTTTTTTATGCGGTGCAAGAACCTGCTTTCAGTTATAGTACATTATATGCAGATGTTCTATAAACATTAATGAAATTGAACTAAAAAACATTTTAGAAATTAATAATTAAGCAGCATGCAAAATTCTGCACATTAGACCAGTTTTGAACCAAGCCTAGTTTGCAGGATTGGGTGATTACAATGTTTGCATGAAGAAAACACCCGATTTTCAATGATATTCAATTCAGTATTTTACTGATATAAAGGTCACAAATATTCCTGGAATCACCACTCTACATGTGGCTTGGAGACCTCCTAAACCACCCTCACACCAATCAGCAAAATAAAAGCTGGTAAAAGTCACCACAGGATTTTGCAGAGCAATCCACGAAATTCCCCAACAGCACTCCCAGGAGCTGCAGTCACACATCCTGGATCGGATTTATTTTATATTCTCTCACCATAATCACAGCTCCATGGCTGCAATCCACCACAGAAATGAGATTCCAGGCTGGGGAATCTGGATCTTATGGAGTTCCATAATTGCCTTTTTATTGCAGTCCTGGAGTTAGAGTTCCTGCACAAATTAATATTAACATAGTGTTCATGAGGAATGTTAACAGGTGACAGAGAGCAGCTCTGGCAGTGCCACAAACGCGGTGCCAAATCCCCCTCAGCGGGCAGAGAGGGGCTGCACTGAGCAAAGGGTGAAATCTCAGCTCCTCCCCTCCAGGCTGCAGAAAATCCCTGCTCTTCTCTGCCCAGGGCTCCCCCAGCTGCCAGAGCCCGGGGCAGGAGCAGCAGAGCCCCAGGGCTGTAACCCCCTGGTTCCTGCACCCACAGCAGTGTCCTGCCTGGGCTTCCTTTTCCCGGGAGAAAGGCTGGAATCACAGATAATTTAAGGTTGGAAAATCCCCCCCAGCCCATGGAATCCAGGCTGTGCCCATCCCCACCTTGTCCCCAGCCCAGAGCACTCAGTGCCACCTCCAGCCCTTCCTCGGACACCTCCAGGGATGGGCACTCCAAACCTCCCTGGGCAGCCCCTGCCAAGGCCTGAGCACCCTTTCCATGGGGAAATTCCTGCTGCTGTCCAACCTGAGCCTCCCCTGGCCCAGCCTGAGGCCGTTCCCTCTCACTACACTTGTGACTGACTGCTCTCAATTCGAATGAGCTGTTCCCACCCCACACAAATTCACTGACAGTTCCCGGGTTCATTGGGCTCCCCTGGCTATAAACCAAGGTTAGAGATTTCCACCAGCAAAAGCCACGTCAAAAGAACAGACCAAAGAAAACTTTCCGTTGTGAAAACACTGGGAAATTCTGCTTTCCTTAAAGCAGAAACGTTCAAAGGCTGTAAGAGGCTGCATGGCAGAGCCAGGAGGCTCGGGAGCCCTTTCAGAACTGGAGAAAGGGGAGAGGATGGAGAATTATCAGCCACAGGGACTGCAAACCCCTCTGGGCCTTTTCCCACCCCTGGCAGGGGGAGCAGGGGGCACCCCCACGGGAATCAGCACCAGGTACCGGGCAGGTAAATGCTGAATGTCACTGTCCTGTGGCAGTCACAGCCTTTGCCCTGGGGCTTTCACACCTTTCAGCTCCGTGTATTCGCAATTCCTCACTCATTTATTCCCGACCAGAACCAACCCCACCCCAGATGTCTTTTCCCGAGGGACTCTCAATATTCGTGCCAATTAATGCAGGAGCTGCAGCAGGTGAGCTGCTCCTCTCTCCTCCTGGGAATGGTACATTCAATTACTGAGGGAGATGGATGTAAGCAGGGCAGCAAAACACAAGTTCTTTTTATTTCTGCTCCACGCATCGCTGGGTATTTTCAACTCATTTTTATGCAGAGGATTTTTGTTTTAGAAAAAAACTCTACTCACTGCCATCCTGTGCATTACACTAAGCACTTTTAAAAATCATTTAAATTACACTGGCATTTTTGTGTCTCTAACAACCTGGGCAATGCCAGCCTGAGCTCTGGACATCTGTTCCTGGGGGGGCCTGCCCAGGGATGGAGCATTTGGATCAGGCATCTGCCAGCTCACCCACAAGCATGGTTCAAAACACAGGGGCATAATTTGCACAAATGAGGGTCCCTGGGAGTTTAGTGCCTGATCTGAGAGCAGCTGAATCATTATCAAAACATAACAGCCCTTCTTTAGAGTTCCAGGTCTTTGGAACTACATGGAAATCAGCCACCAAGTTTGTCCGAGTGCAGAAGTGAGGGGAGCCCCTTCCCAGTGGAGAAGTTGTGCCTGGGAGAGAGGATGTGCCCTTCTCCCCAACGCACGTGGGAATCAGTCATTTGTACACTGAACTCACAGAATTCGGTGTGTGAAAACTCCTGGGCAGCCTTGGACCTTGAGGACATCACACCTGTGTCCACTTGTGTCCAGTGCCACGGTGAACCTCCCGTGTCAGGCTCCTGGCCCTGCTCCACGTCCAAGGGAATACGGGGAATTTCCATGGACACTGGAGGGCAGAACAGGCCGTGGGCTGGGTATGGGGTTGATGGAAAGGTTCCTCCCATCTCCGGTGGTGGGCAGGAGAGCCCCAGAGTCACTGGGGCTGGAGGGGGCCCAAGCTCCTGCTCCAGGCAGGGTCAGTCCCGAGTCCTGGCGGTTCCTGGGGCTCTTGGGCCTCCCAAGCACCAGGAGCAGAGACCCCAGAGAGCCCTGGGCCAGCATCCAGCCACCCTCACAGCCACAGCCTGCTCCTCTGGAGCCTCTCCTCTCTCACTTCAGGGCTTCCATCCCTCCTTCTCCCCTGAGCATCGGAGTCAGCGCCTGCCTTTGTCTTCCTTGACCTCTTCCCAGTCCCCCCGAGGCTGCTCCCAGATCCCCCAGAAGCCCCCTCCTCTCCAGGCTGAAAAAGCCCAATTCCCTCTGTTCCCTGTCAGGGGAACACTGCACGTACACAGCTGATTACATTCCTGATCTGCTCCCCTGATAATCTGTGCTCAGCCAATTCCCCTCCGCTGCCTCCCAGCTCAGCAGGGCCAGAACGTGCTGGCACTGAATTCTCTTGCCTTTTTTGTGGAAAAATCAACCAGGTCCCACCGTGGAGGTTGCATCAATTACTCTGTCTTCATGGAGGAGGTTTTAAGGGTTTGTTTCAAAGCGTTGGGCTCTGAGCTTTCCAGAAACCTGCAGCGATGGGTTTGGTCATGCCCCGAGCAGGACGGGGCCGTGCTCAGCTGGTGGAAGTGCCACAGCCCTGCTGCTCCCAAGGAATTCTATTAGTTCTTACTCCAGCTGAGGATTAGCCCAAGAGTTCCTCGTAGGAGGGAAGCCAGCATTTCAGATGACAGTCCTGTTATTTTGGCAGCTTATCTCTGCGTACAGAAAGCAATTATTGCTGGAATGCATTTGCTTTTTGTTCAGCTTCCTTTTGAAGATTTAGCATCCCCTCCTCCCCACTGCTGTTCCTGGATTGCTAAGGCAAAGAATCATCAGGTGGGAACACACTGGTAAAGAAAAAATGGTGCCATTTCCATGTGAGCACACAGAAATCCTGACAAATACCTGGGGACACACAAGTCACGTGCTTACAGTCACTACACCAGAAAATCCCACGCTCCTCAACACAACCAACAGAGAACCAAGGTTGGAAAAGACCTCCCAGACTACCAAAAGTCCAACTGTTAACCCAGCACCACCACCACGTTCTCCATCAGAATCACAGAACCTCCTGGGCTGGGAGGGACCCCCAGGGATCATCCAATCCCACCCCTGGCCCTGAACAGACCCCAACAACCCCACCCTGGGCATCCCTGGGAGCTCCTGGAGCTCTGGCAGCCTCGGGGCCGTGCCCATTCCCTGGGCAGTGCCCAGCACCCTCTGGGGGAAGAACCTTTCCTAAGATCCAACATAAACCCCTCCAGACACAGCTCCAGACAGCAGGTCCTGTCCCTGTCCCAGGGAGCAGAGATCGGAGCTGCAGCCCCCAATGAGCTCTGCCCTCAGCCTCCTCTGCTCCAGCTGAACAAACCAAACCATTTACATCATTTCTTCAGGTTTCGTTCTTCTAAAAGTGCCCAGTCCAGACCTCTACAAACATGGAGGTACAAGGAGGCTGCACGAAAGGGAAGGATGGAGCAGCTCACCCCAGAGATTACCCAGCTCCCTGAACCTCAGAGCCACACACAGGTGAAATAACCTGGGTTCCACTCGTGCTCAAGGTACCCTTGAGTTTATTCCCTGAACTCTTGGTCAGGCAGGAATCATGGATGTCATGGCAGAGAAACCAAATCAAACCCAAAGGAAAGGCTACCAGAGGGTGGAGGCTTTGTCCCCTCTCATGATTCATTTCCACCTTTGGGAAAAGAAAGGCGAGGGCTAAACAGCATTTGCAAAAGTTCCATCTCTCTGATAATGTTATCAGTTGCTCTGCCATGTTCTTACTCTAATAGAATTCCCTTTTTCCCTCGGGAAGCCTGAGCTCTCACCCCCAGAGTGACTGCACAGCAGAATTAAACACCACCTGAGCCCAGCAGGCTCACTCACACAGTCCCTTTCCTTACCAAGAAATTAATTTTTTTCTGGAACTTTTCATTTTCAACTCAATCAGAGTTGGAACTAAGGCACAGAATGTTTTAACCCTTCTTGGGCAGAGAGTAAGTAAAATCCATGCTACTCACAGCACTAATGCAGAATTCAGGTTTGTTCAGGGGGGTCAGCCAGGAGCTGTGGAGAGGCAGGAGATGTTCCTTACACAGAGTTTGGGGTTACAGAAACCTGCCCCAGTGAAGAGCAACATGATCCTTCCTGCTCCACAAACAAGAAATGACACATTTGATTCTCAAGTCCTTCTTCCCTCTTTTCTTTTATATATCTGTGTGTATCTAGATGAGACAGAATTTCCTTGGAAAAGATTAAGCTTGCACAGTTTGAAGTGGAAATGTTCTGATGAACCCTGGGCCGGGCTGGTTTGATGCCTGAAAGCTTTGATGTGTGCTTGGATCAGGGCACTCCTGCAGTTTAAACCACTTCTACCAATTTTTCTCTTCTTTTACTTTCTTTATATCAAGTTTCCCATCACAGGGAAGGGTGGAAGGTCTGTCCAGCCAGGCAGAGACCAGCAAGAGGAACAGACATGGAGGTGCCAGTGACCATCCCATGCAGAACTGCTGGGGGAACTCAGCTGTGCCCACTCGTGGGACAGGAGCCCAGGCTGGACAGGGCCTGTGGAGGTGTCTCTGCCCATGGCAGGGCTGGGGTGGGCACCAAGGTCCTTCCAGCCCAAACCATTCCATGGCTCTGGGAAGCCCCTGCACAGGGCTGGCACCAGCAACAGATCACGAGGCTGCTCCTTTTAAAGGGTTTTACCTGACCCAGAGTGGGGTGAAAGCAGTGAAATCCCAAGGGGGCTGAGAGGGGACACCCCTGCCCTGAGAGGGGACTCTGAGAGGGGACACCCCCTGCTCTGAGAGGGGACTCTGAGAGGGGACATTCCCTGCTCTTAGAGAGGACATTCCCTGCTCCGAGAAGGGGACTCTGAGAGGGGACATTCCCTGCCCTGAGAGGGGGCTCTGAGAGGGGACACCCCCTGCTCTTAGAGGGGACATTCCCTGCCCTGAGAGGGGACTCTTAGAGGGGACATTCCCTGCTCTGAGAGGGGACACCCCCTGCTCTGAGAGGGGACATTCCCTGCTCTTAGAGGGGACATTCCCTGCCCTGAGAGGGGACATCCCCTGCTCTGAGAGGGGACACCCCCTGCTCCGAGAGGGGACACCCCCTGCTCGTCCCCGCAGTGCTGCTGCTGCCCCTGTGCTGACCCACGGGGACAGGAGAGGACAGAGCTGGCACAGGGTGACTCCACAGCCTGCCTTAGCAGAGATCATAATTCAACACGAAGTTCACCCTTGAAAAACCAACATCTTGTCAGTGCTGTTGCTGTGAACACCACGAGTTGAGTCTCTCGCCCAGCAGGAACCCTCCTGTCCCTGCTCTCCGAGAGTTTAGAGCTATCTGTGAAACGTCTGGAAAATAATGCACATCTCTACCAAAAGCAAAACAAGTCCCTGTCTACATGAAACACAGAACACTCAGAAAGCTTTTCCTGCACCAGCAAAGTCCCTGTAAAAGTTTCATATGATCCACAGCTGAATTAGTTTGCGAATGATTGACATCTTACTGCTGTGGTTTGCAATGAAAACCCATAAACTCTGTGCTAAATATTCACTTTACAGATAAAATATCAGTTTAAGCACAAATGATCTAAAAGAAAAAGGAGATAACACAACACAGGGGGTGAATAACCACACAGTGCATATCAAAAATCTGTTCAAAATGTATTTCACAGGTCAGGCCTGAGCCAATGAATGGCCCTGCCCCAGCTCTCCCCGTCCTGCCACACAAATCCAAAGTAACACAAGTCTTTGCAGGATTTCTTAATTTTACAGAGGTGCCTGATTGATAAAATACCAAATTCACTTCTTTCAAATATTGCTTTAAAATTTTTACAGGAAACAAGAGCTCTACTTCAGCTCTCATGAGCTAAAAGATCCCTTTTATCAGCAGATTGGAGCTGTGGGGTTGGGTTTTACGTGGCCAGGTTTTTCTGGGGAGCCCTGAGGAAGCTGGCACAGGGAGGAGCAAGGGGAGGGTCGGGGCAGAGAACCCTTTTCTACCCTGGTGGAAATTCGAGGGTTTGACTGTTTTCAGAGCCCACTGGCTTCAGCAGACTGCTCCTGAACCCCAGAGAGTCAGGAGCAAAGGTTCTGCTGCTGGGCTGGAGCAGCTGAATGGGGCTGGTGGGAGCCACATGGGCCAGGGCTGGCCCTGAGAAGGGTGAAGGTGCCAGAGCCCAGCCCTGAGCTCGCTGCTGCTGGAGGAGAGGCTTCATTTCATTCCCATCAGGCACTCCAGGCTTCCCGAGCTGCAGCTAATTATACAGGATTTATCTGTACCAAAACACGGGGATTAGGCAAGGCAGGAAAGCAGCTGAAATTTATTTGCGGGTTTTGTTTAATGAAAAGGTATAAAACCCGGGGTTTGTACAGAAGCAAATCATTTCCGAAACATGTATCTAAAGGCAAGGGGGAGGAGATCAGCACTCAGCTTTCTCCTGTTCTCTCACCCTTTCATGCTGCTCCCGTGGGGCAGAGGAAGGGATGTGAGCTCACGGTGCTGATGCCTGGTCCGAGGGGCTGCTGCTCCTCCCATCGCTGCCCACAGTCCCCACAGAGCTGCAGTTAATTCCCTCCCCATGCTGTGTTTCATCCCAGATGTTGGGTTCACAGGGAGGTCAGGCCCCACCGAGCAAGATCCAGCCCCGTTCCCCAAACCTGGGGTGATAAAAGGCCCTGAGGATGCTGATGTTTAATTGAGGTCGGGATCAGAGCCCCATTCCAGCAGGAGGGAGGCTGAAAGGTGACCCCACAGGGACAGGTGGGGGCCAGCACAGCTCCTGCTGGGGCAGATGCTGGTCCAAACACACCCCATGGGCAGGGACAGCCCTGGGAGCTCCAAGGAAAGGCCAGAGGTTTTCCACCACAGGGGCTGGGAGCTGCTCTTGCCTCAGGCTGGAGGAGACCACGGCTCTGCCACCCACGGCAGTGAGAGGAGAACACCAGCACAGTTTGTTTTGTTGGGGTTTTTTAACCCCCAGGTGAGAAAATCCTGCTACAAACATTTCCAAAACACAGCTTTTAATCCCGACCTTTTAATTTACTCCCCTTAGTTTTGGCAAAGACTGCTGTTAGCCTTATTTCTTAAAAAATCCTCCTCGAGCTCTCCCCCTCGGCTCCCCTCTCGTGCAGCTTTCCCTGGCACTAATCAGTTGTTGGACACGGATCCCAGTCTGATGCACCCCAGGAGAGCCCAGCAGCCCCTCAGCCCTGCTGCTGGTGACTCCTCCACGCTTTGGGGGCTCTGTAATAAATCAGCCCCATGGCAGGAACCTTCTGCAGGTCTCACACCTGCACCAAAACCCATCCCTCATCAACTCCTTCATCACCTTCACACCACATCCCCTGCCCCAGCAGCAGCTCCCCGTGCCCCCGTCCCACCCTCTGGGGCTCTGCACTCCTGGGGAGGGTCCTCGGGGGCTGCACAGCCCCAGCAGAGCCACGGCACCTTCCTGAGCCACGGGCTGATGCTTAGGGAACACAAGAGATGGAGAATGGAATGAATGATATGAAATGCCCACAGTTCCCCCTCCCTCCCTCCCTGCCCTTAACATTCCAACAAACTGAACTTGGAAACACAACAAGTGGCTGCCCTGGCAAAGAGAACAGGTTGGTACTGACTTTAAAGGCAGCTCTTTTCTAAAATGTATCTGTATGGCATTATAATTATCTTACAAACCCATCTGTGGGTGGAAGGCCTCGTATTTCTTCTCCATTTAGACTGCAAGGACTGCCTGAGCTTTCATTCTGCATGGTGCTTATTGAGGGGACAGAATACAAATCAGTTAATAAATGGTAAAAATATTATTGTGTAGATATCCTTAAAAATCACAATAAAAATAACTTTTTATACAGATAACCATAAATAAAGCAGATCAGCAGGGATCCTTTCTGCACTGTGCTCCAGGCCTGGAAAACATCCTAGGAAAGTTCTCAGCTGCAATTTGGACAAGAGAAGGTTGAGTGGAGACCCCACAGCAGCCTCCCAGTATCTACCAGAAACTCAGAGGCTCTGTCAGGACCTGGAGTGACAGGACAGTGGGGAACAGCTGCAAACTGACAGAGAGTAGGTTTAGATGGGATATTGGGAAGAAATCCTTCCCTGGGAGGGTGGGGAGGCCCTGGCACAGGGTGCCCAGAGCAGCTGTGGCTGCCCCTGGATCCCTGGCAGTGCCCAAGGCCAGGTTGGATGGGGTTGGAGCAGCCTGGGACAGTGGAAGATGCCCCTGCCCATGGATGGGCTCTAAGGTCCTTTTCAACCCAAACCTCTCTGTTTTTCTGTGAATTTGCAGTGGGGCCCTCAGCTGGAATTTGCCATCAGCTTTCAGCTCCCGAGCACAGCCCCTTGTGCTCCCCCTCCCTCACTACAGGATCACACAACGCCCTTGCTGTTACATTTTCAGCTCATGCCAGAGGCTGCTGAAGACGTTTTAGAGGAAAAAGTTGCTTTCTATTTGGTCTTTCTATTTTTTGCTGCCAAGATGAAAATATTGGGACTAAAGAAGGTGAGAGGAAGGTGGAAGGAGCAGGAGCAGTCCCCAGGGAGTGCTGATCACAGCCCTGCACAGCAGCAGCATGAGCAATGGGAAAACAAGGAGGGAACAGATAATTCTGGAACAGATGGTGGGAGACAGGACAGGGACAGCCTCCAGCAGGCTCCGTGTGCTCGGAGCTGTGAGGCACCAAAACAGGCCCAGCCCAGGGCCAGACCCCAGCGCTGTGTCACAGGAGCCTCAGAGGCACAGGGGGTGTGCAGGTGACACCAGAGGTGCTCCTGAGCTGCTGACAGGAGCTGCTCAGCACAGAAATGTGACCCCTGGGGTGTCCCACTCCCTGCAGCATCCACCAGCACAGGGACAGGACAGGCAGGGACACATCTCCCAGTCCGAGTGTCACCTGCCACCCTCCAGTGGGGCTCAGGGCAATTTGGTGATTTGGGAGAACTGAGAGGCTGATTTGGGGTCAGAAAATGCATGTTGTAAATAATGAAATACAGAGCCAGCAAAGAAGGGCCCGAGCTGAAGCTCAGTGACGCGATAAAGATCTGAGAAGATACAGCTGCACAGTTGGCATGATAAAATTTTCAGTGCTGTGCTGGCATTTCTCAGCTCCTGGTAAAAATAGCACCACTGGGGTGGTACCAGGGATCGCAGAGCCTGGGAGAAAGTTCCAGCCTTGAAGAGGCATTAAAAATAAAACAGCCCACTGGGAGTGGGGATTGAAAACCACAGGGAGAGGAATGAGGTTTGTGTGTGTGAGAACAGCAACCAAATGCTGTGAAAAGCTCTGGGGGAGCAGGTCTGGAGCTGCTCATGCTGGAACAGACAGAGCCAGCTCCCCTTGGGGCTGTGAGGGGACAGTCCCAGCTCCCAGCACAGCCAGGGCCAGCTCCCCTTGGGGCTGTGGTGGCTGTGAGGGGACAGTCCCAGCTCCATTATCCAGATGTATACACCACAGCAGCACATTATCCAGCACCAGCTCCTGGCTCTGGGTTAAACCATCAGAGATCCAACCCCTGCTCCTGACACACGATACACCCTGAGCACAGCACAAACACACTGAACCAAAACTCTCCCCAGAGTAACGGAGGAACCTCGTGAAATTGTGGCTTCCCAATTTCGGAAGCTTTTGAGGCTCCTGACATCACCTCCAGCCTCCCCCAGAAGCTGAGCTCATCCACCAGCTCCGAGCTGCGGGGCAGGACAGCCTGGACTGCAGCCTGTGGGAGATGGAGCCCAGCAGCTCTCACCAGCCCCTCAGGGGTTTGATGGAGCCCAGCAGCTCCCACCAGTCCCTCAGGGTTTGATGGAGCCCAGCAGCTCCCACCAGCCCCTCAGGGGTTTGATGGAGCTCAGCAGCTCCCACCATCCCTTTGGGGGTTTGATGGAGCCCAGCAGCTCCCACCATCCCTTTGGGGGTTTGATGGAGCCCAGCTCCCAGCACTGGAATGTGTTGGGAAAACACCTGAGTGAATAAATGCCATGGGTACATTCCCATGAGCAAAGCCACGAGGGGTTTCCTGCTTCTGGTGGAATTTATCACCTTTAAACATTTCTGAAAGAGCCTGCATGCCCAGGGATAGACCCAGCTCTTTGAAAAAGCGCTCCCTAAGAGATATAAATTCATGCAAGTTCTCTCCTCCCCACTTTGCCTCATAGCAACACTTTGAAGCCTCTCTGCTCCACTACCAACCTGTCCAAGACATTTTTCTAGAGAGCTCTGAACACACTCCAAGCAATAAAAATTTATTTGCCAAATGGCGTTTCCTCTCTGGCTGCTGGAATCATAAAGGGCTTTGTTGTCACACAAACAGCTTTTCCCCTACATCCTGCAGAGAGCCAGCCCAAGGATGTCCCCTTTTATTAAAACCACTGGTTAAAACACCAGCAGCACCTCCCTGTGCCAGGACAGGTGCTGGGGAAGCAAAACCAGGCAGTCTCCAGGAAGGATGTCCTGGCCTCATTCTGTGCCCAGGATGTATCCTGGGCTGATGTTGTTGGGTAACCCATGAAGTCAGACTGACCAGATCTGTGGGCACCGGGGGCATTTCCCTCCCCCCAGAGCATTCCTGGCATTCCTCAGGTGCCCCAGAGCATCCCCTGCTCCCCTCTCTGCTGTTTTACGGTGAGCACTGGATATCAGATCAGGAGAAATGGATATTTTATTCCAACTCGGCAATTTCTGATGAATCACCACCCTCCTATGAATGCCACAACACTCTTTTGGCACGGGATTTTTGTGCTGTAACATTAAAGTCTGCAACAGCAGCTGCAGGCACTTGAGGCTCCATTCACCTCAACAGGTGTCTGTGCAGAGCTCAGCCTCGAAGGCTGCCCTGGGAAACCACCAGGAAAAGGAACATTCCTTAGGAGCAGCCAGCACAGGGTTTCCTGTGGCAGGAGCAGTCCTGGGGCACTGCACGAAGGATAAAACACTGATGCACACCCCATGTGCACCCAGCTCCGTGCAGTGCTCCCACCTGCTCTCTAACAGCTCCAAAGATTGAAAGAAAAAAGTCTCATCCACATCTTACAGTTTATCCCACTTCGAGCTAAATCCCTTTTAAAATTACGCTCTTGGCACTTGCACCCCTCACACACCAGCAGCTGATTATCACAGCCACTGTTGCTGTTTATCCAATTTAAACATTTTGTTCTTTTAATCTTTCCCTCTAAGTTCCTCAAGCTCCTTAATCACTTCTGTTGTACGTCCCTGGCTCGTTGTCACCCACAGCTTGCTGGCATTTCAGTGCTCTTGATAATAACACTTGTAAGTTAATAGAGTCATGCCAAGAATGAATCTGCTCAAATCTACAGAAGCATTTTAAGAGGCCAAAAACCTGTAATCCATCTTCAAACAATATTGGAAAAGCTGCACCCAGGTTTCTGCTTTGCATTCTGCATATCTAAATACTTAAAGGAAATTAATGACTTAATTATCTCAAAATTAAAGGGAAGGGATTGGAAGAGACCTTAAAGCTCATCTCGTTCCATCCCCTGCCATGGGCAGGGACACCTTCCACTGTCCCAGGCTGCTCCAAGCCCCATCCAGCCTGGCCTTGGGCACTGCCAGGGATGGGGAGTCCACCCCAAGCTCAGCTGCAGAGCTGTTTGCTCCCCACCTGCCCCATGGAATTCCACCAGAAAACCCTTTTTCCCAACAGTTTTCCAGTTCTTGAGTCCTGCCTGGTGCCCACAGCTCCAGAGAGACACCGGGCCTTGGACAGCCCATGCCAGTGAGGAAACCTTATTTATCATATGAGCTCATCCTGCTCCTCACAATTCACTTTCAGAAGCTGAATCTGTTTAATCAAAGGTCCCAGCAGAGCCCCATCCACCTTGGCCAAAACTCAGGAGTCACCCAGCAAAAATTAATTTCTCCCAATTTTGTCCTTTTAAAATTTTCCTTTCTTATGTATTTTAGACTGCTCTAAATACTTTCTGGTTAAAACTGTTTCAGTCGTAGAGAAGCAAATCTGCATTTCTAAAATTTTGTAATTACTGATTATTGGCAGTTGACCCCTGCTGTGGAGCAAATGCTGTTCTCCTGTCAAACAAAGAGAGACTTCATGCAGCAAATCAATTGCTCAGTGGGTCAAGTTAAAGCCAGACAAAAAATAAACTAACGCAACATAATTGGATTCCAGTCACCCAACTATTTTATGACTATGACAATAAATTCTAAAATTTACCTGTTGCAAATGAAATGTTTGGACGTGCTTATAGATCTCTAGCATTAAACTGTTAAAGCCTAACTGGAACTCAGTGAAAAACTGAGCTAAAACTTTCTCTCCCTTTCTATGTCAAAAAAACCCCCAGAACCAATAAATCAAATCAATCAAATTCAAGTTGATCAAAATATTTACTAAATTATCATTAAAAATATTTCACAAACTCAAACCAGTTTGCTTTGGCATTTTCAGATGATAGTTTTGATTCACCAAACTTGCAGTTTAATTATTTTTAAATCTCACTCTACTGAAAAAGTGAATTCAGACTCTTTGAAGCCAGACAAAAGCCAAGGGTTAGGGTCTGGTGGGGTGGGGAAGGTGCTGAGGGGTCAAAGGTTGGGCTCGATCTTGGGGTATTTTCCAGCCTCAGTGACCCTGTGATCTCCTGCCAGGGGGGGCTCAGTGTCCCCCACGGGCTCAGAGGGCAGCGTTTGCCTCTGTGGGTGACTGAGGAATGGGCACTGCCCTCGCCCCCTCCCTGGGGTGAGCAGTGCCCCTCCCTGGGAGCTCATCCCCCGACCCGGGGGAACCCACCCAGGTTTGTCCTCAGGCTGCAAAGGGCTGGCCCAGCCTTTGGCTCAGCTGAAACATCACAATTGGTTTTTTTTTCCTCCATCTTAACGAAAAGAAAGAAAAATAAATTGCAGAAACAGGCAGTGCCCTGCAAAGGGAGATGGCAGCAGGACGAGCAGCTCAGGTGACACCAGCACCGGGGGCGAAGGAGAAGGGTAGAAAATGTATTTTCATGTACTACAGCTATTGTTCTGCAGAGACAAATGATCGCAGCAAACACACGCTCCCAGCCAAGATATAAATATCAAGCTGCTGATCCAAGGCTGCTTTTGCCGGGAGCTGGTTCAGCAGTTCCCGAACGACGCCAGAGGAGGTGCAGAATTACAGATGTTGCTCCGATGTCACCCACAGCAAAGGTGCTGAGGGCTCCATTTATTTTCCAGGAATAGCAACGTCATTACTAAAAAATTCCATGATGACATTGAGCTGTTGCAGTCGTAGCAGCTTGTTTCTTTTACAGAGAGCATCAGACTCTGCTCGGAAACACCGAACTACATTTTTCAAACCCAAAGAGGCTGAAGTCAAGCGACCAACAGACTTTATCTTCTCGTTTTGACAAAGCGTTTGCTGCCTGTCCCTGCGCTGAGCAGCAAAAGTGACCCCTTCCAAAACGCTGTGCTGGAAGCCCTTTCCACATGAAGGATATGTAAGAATTCCCAGTGGGAAGGAAGCTGCATGCAGTCCAGTGTATTATTAATCAAATAAACCAGAGATGCCAAAGACAAAGTGCAAAGGAGCTACTTAGAGGGGCTCCTCCGTGCCAGGCTGGAGTAAAAGGATCGCTGGCAGCGGAGACGCAGACTTTACTGGAAGGGAGCCTCTGTAGCGCTAATCCAATCCCGGATATTTAACTGCTTTGATTTTCACAGCCATCAAACCCCTCAGCGCACAAAGGAGGTGTAAGAGGATCCATTAGGCAGAGAAATCAGCCTTGGAACGGCTGAGGAAACGCGAACCGACAGCGGGGGCGGGAGGAGCCTTTGGTTTATCCCGAGCAGAGCGAGCGGCTCTCAGCGCTGGGCCGAGGGAGCGCTGAGCATCCTCCTCCTGCATCCCTTTCCTGAATCCCCTTCCTGCATCCCCCTGGAGCATCCTCCTCCTGCATCCCTTTCCTGAATCCTCCTCCTGCATCCCCTTGGAGAATCCCCCTCCTGAATCCCTTTCCTGAATTCCCCTGGAGCATCCTCCTCCTGCATCCCTTTCCTGAATCCCCCTCCTGCATCCCTTTCCTGAATCCCCCTCCTGCATCCCCCTCCCTCTGACAGCGGCGCTGTGAAGGAGCCGCCGATCCAAAAATCACATCCCGGGCCCTGGACAGAAAGCAGCGTGTGCTGCTCTGAAGGGAAACGGTTCAAGCCTCATGAATAAATTTGCACTGGGGCTTTTCAGCCGCTCCGGGCACCCTGTGCCAGGGCCTCCCCACCCTCCCAGGGAACAATTCCTTCCCAATATCCCATCTATCCCTGCCCTCTGGCAGTGGGAAGCCATTCCCTGTGTCCTGTCCCTCCATCCCTTGTCCCAGGTCCCTCTCCCGCTCTCCTGGAGCCCCTTCAGGCCCTGCAAAGGGCTCTGAAGCCCCCCCAGAGCCCTCTCTCCTGCAGGCTGGCCTCCCCAGCTCTCCCAGCCCGGCTCCAGAGGGGCTCCCCGCAGCCCCACGGCTTTCCCGAGGCGCTGCTCTGTCACCAGGAGCTTTCTGCAGCTCTGCACCGAGCCCCCCTCACTCCGTGCCCCCCGGGCTGGTCCTGCCTGCCCATTAACTGGCATTTGATGAGATGATTCTCATCTCTTCTGGGCTGTATTATAAATTTTAATTTGCTCTGTTTATTTAATGAAACTCATTGAGACTAATCCTCATTTTCTAGCAAGTGTAAGAAAGTTCCATTGAACTAAAATTAATGACCTTCACACCTACTGAAGATTTTCATGCTCAGAGGATGGGATTTAACATTGTGCAAGATACAAGTACAAAAGCAACACTCAATTAGATGAGGAAAAAATTCTGAAAAAGACCATCCTTTCTATAGATAGTTTCAACTTCTGCTTGAAGGGGAAAATATAGTCAGCAGAGGAAAAAATTACGTTTCCTAATACTGGCTACACTCTGCAGTCATAAAAAACGTGTTTGTAGTTTAATTGCTTCCAGTAAATTTACTGAAATAACATTCATTGCTTCTTTTTAATTTTCATTCTCAAGAATTAATATCACAACGGGAGAAAAGATTGGATATATCATCATTAAACAGGCCTTCTTAATACGTGCGATTTCAGACACGACAGGTTTTAGAAACTAATGGCAAAATTAAATTATATTAAAAGTCTGACATAAAACATGAAGACTGAGCGAATGCTGAAGCACATTTGTGCCTCTCTCTCCCCTCCCACCAAGCCTCTACTGCACCCTGGTATCTCTGTGGATCATTTCATAGACAATTGCCGGGGAAGATGCCTCTGTTCTGAGCTGCTGGAATTACTTTGAAAATTAATGGATACGGGTTTAGAAACCAGAACACCTCTGACACTGAGGCAGCACAGCCTCAGCCCGGGGACACCGCTCCCCTCTGCTCATGCCACCCACACAGCCTGCGAGGTACGAAAATTAACTCTTTCCAAGGAAAATCCCCGCTCCATTAGAGCCCTAGGAAGGCGTTTCCGTTTGTAAACAAGCTCTCGTGCACGGCTTTGCTGTGTTTTCACATTTCCAGATGTGTCTTTGTAATGAAATAACACGTTTCTGCTTTAGGTGTGTCTGTGTTGAACCGACTCTGCATCGCAGGGAGATTACAAAATCCTTTATTGGAATTACTGTGGCAAAGCAGAACATGACAAATTGATGTGTGGGAGGTGAGTGTTCCTAATTCCCTAATTAGCACTTTAAAAAATTACTGAAAAGCCAAAGGAAAAAAAAAAAAAACAACAACAAAAGAAGCTTGCAACAAAAAGCCCAGCAAATGCAAGAGCCAGCTAAATATCACACTCAAAGCAGCCAGGAGCTGAACTCCCTCCCGACACACTTTTGTGACCCCTCCTCATTGTGGGGCACATCCAGCCCCTGCCAATCCCCTCAGGTACCAGGACTTAGCATTCAGCATGGGCTTCCACAGACTCACAGCTTTCCATACCGATACTTCTCAGGCAGGAAAAGGCAAAACACAGCCCAAAACCCATTAATTTCCACATTCATCATGTCCCCAAACCCCTGGTTCTTCAGGTGTTCACATTTTACCCTTTAATTATTGTTGGAGAAAGTCAGTTTTCCTCCTGTCCATCTGATAATCACAGACAGGGAAATTAAGGAGCAATTAGGACAAGGCCAACCCCTAAAGGTACAGGAGATCCTCATGGACACCCACATCAGCTACGAGGTGCCTTTGGCTGCCAGGCGCCTTCCTGAGGGGAAACTGAGGCACAGAACGTGAGGCCTGACCACTAAGCTGGGCAGGACACAGAGACACCTGAAACAAATCCTTCTGTCCAAGTCCGCAGAAGTCTTTGCGATTAAGAAGTATGCAACTAGTGTTTTGAATTCATCTAAAATGGAATTGATTTCCCTGAGGAAAAATAACCAAATTTTACCTCCATTTGGCTTGAACATCTGAAAATATTCTACTTATCGTGACTTCATTTAAAACTCGTATTTTTTTCTTTTTAAAACAAGAATTGCATTAGGAGGTATCTCACATTCAAAATATTATCTGCATATACCTCAAACCGATTTTTCCTCAGCCAGTTCCTTGTAAACCAAAGTACAGATCCCCAGGTGTGATGAATTAGCAGAACCCTGGTACCCGGGACTGCACAAACCCCCGAGCTCCCGAAGGCTCTGCAGCTGAACCTCTGCACCCATCACCCTCAGCACGGATCCCTCGGCAGCGCATCCCCCGCTCGTTCCGGAGCTCTGCGCACTCCCGGCTCCAGGAGCATCCTCAGGGAGCGCGGCGGCTTCCCCGGAAAGCTCCTTAATGGACCTGGGAAACAGGAGCTGCGCAAAAACACGCTCTAAATGGATCTAAAAATAACCGTCTTCTGGTATCCAAACAACTCTCCAAAATAGAAATGTTTAAAAGAAACAAACCTCAGACAACGAAGCTTTCCTTGGGCCGGGGCTTTGGGGCGCTGCCTCCTCTGAGCCCTTCCAAGCCTTTCCATCCTCTTCCATCCCCTTCTATCCCCTTCCATCCCCTTCCATCCCCTTCCATCCCCTTCCATCCCCTCCCCGGCCCCCGCTGGGTCACTCCAACTCCAGGTGCCTTCAATGCACTGACTCACCGCTCAATTAAGGTAATTAGCGCCCTTTTTACACTGAATAATTCCGAGGCACTTAAAAAACTATTTCAAAGTTGTGGCCCAGGCCCTGTCGGAGCTGCAGCCCCACACAAATGTCTGATTCCATGGTTGGTGAGTGAGATTGTTTAAAATCACCGTTCCAAACCCCCCAGTCCGGCCAGGTGACATCCCAGCTGCCTTCTGGGCAGGAATTGGGCACAGATTCCCTCTCGTAAAGGCCAAAAGAGGGAGGATCCATAGCAGGGGGTTCAGGTGCCCCCAGGTGTCATTCCCACTGCAGGGAGCTCCGTTCTCCTGAAATGACCCCCCCGAGCCCAGGCTCTGGAATGACAGCGCCGTGGCCATGGAGCGGAGCAGCTGGGCGTTCTCCACACGTGTGCTCGGATCCCAGAGCCCGGCACCACAGCCAATAACCGCACAAATGACTTCAGTACAAACGAGGGATCAGCAGCAGCGAGACACTTCCTTTCTTCCAATTGTTCCAGACGTAGCAGTGATTGCTGTTGGCACGCTTACCCAAGGAGAAATCCTTTGACATTATTTCGGTGAAGACATTTAAAATATTGTATTAATAGAACAACTGCAGACAAAGAGAGACAAAAACAAACGGAAAGCAAAGCTCAGAGAGCCAAAGAGAATAACTCACATCGGCACCCCCAGACGCCACCCGTCCCTGTCCCACGGCTCCTCAGGGTGTCACAGCAGGGGCTGCACTGCCACTGCTGCCTCCTGAAGGCACGGAATCGGTGTCTGCTCCCGACTCCAGGGCTCCAGCAGCCGCAGGGGAACACCCAGTGGAGCCCAGGGATATGGATCCTGGCAACACCAACCTTTGGGTGCACTTTAGATGCTGTTTCTTAGCAAGTGGTCAGTGAGAAACAGCCCTAATCCAGCCCTAATCCAGCACGTCACCTAAACAATAGGTAAGGAATTCTGATCCAAATCTCAACAATGAAAAAATCCACCTGACAAAGATAAAAAATGGCCCAAACCCTCAGGGTATTGACCCTCTGGAAAAAGTGTTCCCAAATTTTGGTCCCTCCTTTGTTCTCCTCTGGGAGAACAGTTCTATTTCCAGACTCAGTCCTTCCTGACTTGAACATCCCACACGAAATGAGCAACGTTTGGATTTGCTTGGATTTCAAATGGATGGTGGCCCACAGTGAAGCTGGGAGACCTGGCACCAGCACCCAATTCTCTCTGTGCACAACGTCTGAAAGAAAAACCTTTATGAATGGGTTCCTTAAAGGCAGAAGGAAAAAAATTCACATAAAATTCAATTAAAATAATTTAGCCTAATCTGCTGTTAAACTATTAAGACTTTGCAAAATCAGGGATAGAATTTACATAAAAATTAAATGAACCCATGTGCAATATTGAGCTATTTCAGAATTACCAGTAATTTAATAGAATATGTGTAATGGTTTGTTATCAGTGTGATTGTTGCAGATCCCTTCAGCGTCAGGAAGGTAATCAGAGCCTTGCACCCCCCCAAATCAATTATACCATAAACCCGAACCTAATGAAGAGACATTTTCATATTTTGGTTTATTTGAAGCTGCTTTATTTGCATGTTAATATAAACATGTGCAGCTAATTTCAGAGGCAGCTCGCATGCATAATTCCTCAGGGTTCAGGGGAGGCTCCGGCAGCGCCGGCTCTGGGAGCTGCCTGCGGCTGAAGCCACAAAGATTCTCCCAAGGGAGGGCAGAGCATCCCCCAGGTGTCCTGCCCAAGGTGCCGAGGCCACCAGTGCTTCCCAAACACTCCCCACCCATGGGCACTCCGTGAGCAGCTCTGGAGCTCCTCGAGGAAGCCTTTGGTGCCTGTGAGGAGGGAGGAGAGCGCTTCCCTCCCTCCCGAAGAGACCTGAGGAGAGGATTCCATCTAAGGCAGCTTTTTGTTTCCAGTGGTGCAGCCAGCTGAGGGAAGAGTCACCTGCACGGTCACAACAGCCCCTGAGACAGGCACTGCCTGGCTGGGGACAATCCTTGGCCTGGCTGGGGACAATCCTTGGCCTGGCTGGGGACAATCCCTGGCCTGGCTGGGGACAAGCCTTGGTCTGGCTGGGGACAATCCACACTTCCCAGCATGGGATTCACCAGGATTCAGCCTGGTGGAGTCACTGCTAAACACCAAATACCCACCCCATGGAGCCAGCCTGGGAGAGCTGGGGGTGTTCACCTGGAAAAGAGAAGGCTCCAGAGGGACCTCAGAGCCCCTTCCAGTGTGTAAAGGGTCTCCAAAAGAGGTGAAGAGGGTCTTTGGATGAGGGCCTGGAGGGACAGGACATGGGGAATGGTTTCCCACTGCCAGAGGGCAGGGATGGACGGGATATTGGGAAGGAATTTTTCTCCATGGGCTCTGCTTGAGCAGGAGCAGGAGACGACAGCTCCAGCAGCAAGCCAAAGAGAACAGAAACCTTCAAACAGATGGTTCCAATTACAGCCCCTCACAGCCCCACAGTGATGAGCGAGCTGCTGACACGATATGGAGAGCGTTGTTAATGCTGTTAATTGTTAACGGAGAGCCTGCGGAGCCAGGATGGATCACACGTCACCAGCACCTGCACAGGGACCTTATCAACTGCCAGGGCAACGGGCTGGGGTTAGAGCTGCTAAATGAGGGTCAGGATTCGGAGACAGGAGATGTGTGGCAAGTGAATTAATAGATGGCAGAAGACGTTTCGGGGTGGATGTGGCTGTAAGGCACGGAGAGCTGAACGCTGGGATTCGGTCTCCACCAGACAACTTTAATACTTGTTATTTACCTCTTATGTTAAATAACCGTGTTTGACAGTGCCTAGGCTGACTGCTCAGTATTTTGTTTCAGTACAAAAAATACCAAATTACTCAAAGAGGGTGTCTTCTTCCCGTCTCGAATTCAGCCACACAAACTGGGATCTTGTTGCCTCTCTGATTTCAGGTGCCTTTTCTCTCTTACTCTCCATCTGGTGACAAGAGTCACCTCATTCCCCTATTGCTTGCTACAGGTGTTGTTAATAAAAGCCGAAAAAGAAAGAGAGATTATGCTATAAGTGAATTCTAATCGAGGGTTTCCTAAGAGCTGCTGATAGCTGGGGCCAGCTGGAGCCGTGTGTCCGTGACTGTTCATTCTCTGTGTTTGCTCCGAGGTCACACCGGCAGCAGCTGCACTTCCCCAGGAGCTCAGAACCACCTCAGAGGCACGGAAGAGCTGTTTAGAAAAAGTGTCTCTAATTCTGGCTGCGGAAGATTTTGGTGTTTAACCCATGAATGCCTTTTGCCTCGCAGCTCCCCCGTGCAGTGCCCGAGCCGGGGGCTTCCCCTCCGTGGAGCTGGGGAATGAACAGCGAGGGCCCGGGGGTGCCGGGTGCTCAGGACACGGAGGAGAGCGGGAGAAGCCAAGGGCAGTGGCACGTCCCCTTCAGTCCCTCCCTGAGCTGGCTGGGAGCAGCAGCAGCCTCGAGCCAAGGGGTCAGGTTTGTCTGTCCCGTGCCCACCCCTGTGCCCGAGCTCCCAGTGCCCACAGCCACACGGGCAGGAACAGGAAGGGCACCTTTGGGGCTCCGACTGTTCTCCTGACAGAGCTGGGTCACAGCGTCTTGGACACTTCTGAAAATCAGCCCACCGAAAACAAGAGGGGTCTTTTTGCTGTGAAATACCCCAGCTTTCCCCAGGCTTCACAACAGACATTTCGGGGGTGCGGTTGTGTTGAAGACACTCCACCCCACTTTGGGTTTCCACCCTTGGAGGAAAGCAAGGGGCAGGTTGCACCCACCCCCTTGCAATCCCCAAGGGTCCTGGGGGATCCTTTGTGCTGGTGGAGCTGCTGTGCCTGGGGCTGGAGGGCTCCTGGGGCTGCACAGGGATCTCCTGGGGCTGCACAGGGATCTCCTGGGGATGCACAGGGATCTCCTGGGGCTGCACAGGGATCTCCTGGGGATGCACAGGGATCTCCTGGGGCTGCACAGGGATCTCCTGGGGATGCACAGGGATCTCCTGGGGCTGCACAGGGATCTCCTGGGGATGCACAGGGATCTCCTGGGGCTGCACAGGGATCTCCTGGGGATGCACAGGGATCTCCTGGGGCTGCACAGGGATCTCCTGGGGATGCACAGGGATCTCCTGGGGCTGCACAGGGATCTCCTGGGGATGCACAGGGATCTCCTGGGGCTGCACAGGGATCTCCTGGGGATGCACAGGGATCTCCTGGGGCTGCACAGGGATCTCCTGGGGATGCACAGGGATCTCCTGGGGCTGCANCTGGGGATGCACAGGGATCTCCTGGGGGATGCACAGGGATCTCCTGGGGCTGCACAGGGATCTCCTGGGGGATGCACAGGGATCTCCTGGGAATGCACAGGGATCTCCTGGGGCTGCACAGGGATCTCCTGGGGCTGGGGCATTGGTTGCCATGGGAGTTGGAATACAATGCCATGGAGATGGAGGATGCCCAGGTATGGAAGAGGCAGGACAAGCAATAACCACGGGAAGGGAAGATGCTGGCTCCCAGCTCCATCTCGTTCTCCATCCTCAGCCTTGCCCAGGCTGATCCACACGAGAGTCACAGAGAGGAGGAAACACAGAGCTGCAAAACCAGTGACAGCCATTAGCAAAAACAAAAGGGATAAACAACGCAGCTGGGTATTATTCAATAGACCATTAATGCTTCAAAGACATGAAATAGGCACATGGGAGTTGCACCTATAATCATATGTTTAAAAAAGGGTAGGGTCAGAATAAAATGCAAGGCCAGGAATATTCTGCTGGTTAAGAGAATTATGTGTTGCACAATGGAAGAACTCAATAATAAAAAAGAAAAAGGGAATAATTGCAGTTATTTTGGAACAATGAGAATTCTGGGAAGAGAAATGTGATCTATTTTTCTTCATTTTAAGCATAAAGTCCAGTTGTTTTCAGACTAGACTAACTTCACACACTTATTTTCCATGTCTAGGAAGCTTTCTGAGTGGGGAAAAAGAAAAACGACCTCACCAACCAATTAATATTTGTAACCATTTCTGTTTGAGAAATAACAATTAGCCAGGCCAGTGTGTGAAGTCAGTCACAGACAAGGTTGAAGGTTTGTTATTTTCCTCCTTTCCCAGAGGCAGCAGCGATGGTGCCGATCCCTTCCAGCCCCGAGGCCGGGCCAGGAGCGGCAGGAGGATGGAGGATGCTGGATCAAACTCAGTGATCACCAGGAGCCACCACCTTCTCCTTGTCCCTGCCGGTGTCTCCTGCCAGCCCAGCCCAGCCCAGCCCAGCTCAGCCCAGCCCAGCCCAGCCCTCGCTCCCTCTCTGGGTGTCCTGCACTAGTGGCCACACTCGTGGAAAATGAGCCTCTCTCCTCACCTGAACACGAGCACCATGGAGAGCAGCTCCAGCCCGGGTAACCAGAATTAATCACTTGTTCCTTCCGAGTCAAGTGCAGCTCTGGAGGAGGGGAAATGGCCAGAGCCGGGCTCTGATTTCAGCAGCAGATAACGGGGCCCTTCCATCCTCCATCTCTGTCTCCTCCTGCCATTTGCTGTTTGCTCCACACTCAGGGAACCAGACCCCGGGTGTCATTATCAAATCCAATAACAGTGTTCTCTTGCAGACCAGAGTATGCTGCTCTCTGCCTGAAAAAAATCCTGGCATTGTATTTCTCATAATAAGTTTTAATTGGATTTTAGCTCTCTGCCTTTTATACTCCATCTTAGGCTTTATTTGGCTTAATTACAAATCCATAGTTATTTGTTATGTGGCTCTGGTTTGATATTTTGCACTGACAATTACATTTTTATTCAAAGAAAAAAAATGTATTAGGAAAAAATAGCAAGAGACAGGCTCTTTGTATGAGCTGATTAATTGAATTCTAGTTTTATGTGCATTTATGATGAATGATTGTGTGCCAAAAAGTGACTTGGATATTAGATCAGAGCACACTTATTCATTTTAATTGGTTTGCACAAAGTGCAAGAGGCTGTGATAATAGATCAGCCCTGAGAACACAGCAGTGATGGAGGCCCCCCGAGCCCCAACTCCGACGGCTCCTGAAACTCTGCTCATGAGCCTCTAAAGCCTTTCCCTGTCAAAGAGCAGTGAGATGGACAGTGGAGCTCTGGCACTTCCATGCCAAGGAAGCAAGGAGAGAGGCTCACTCCCTCTGTCTGCTTGCCTCTTTTGAGAGCTGCAATTTAATTATTCATAACACTCATTAGCAAAAAGGTGCTGTATGGTTTTGCAGAGAAGCCGTAGGAATTTGAGATGGTATCTCACTGCCATGACACCTTTTTGGAAACATTGCTCAAATACGCAGAAAATTGAGTAACAATAGCAGTAAGCAACCATCCCATCCGTACTGGCCATGAGCTGTTTCAGGACAGGCTGTGGGTGTGGAGAGAGCCCTGGTGACTGCAGGACCTGTTACTGCATCCTAGGGACAGCTCCACACCCTCCCTGGGCAGCTGCTCCAGGGCTCTGCCACCTCCATGGAAGGAAGTTCTTCCTCAGACTGAGGTGAAACTCGTTGTGTTTGAGTTTATTGCTCCTCGTCCTGCCACTGAACAGTCTGGCAGCATCCTCTGACAGCCCCTGGAGATGTTTGTGTGGATGGATGGGATCCCCTCTCAGCCTCCTCGGGACCAACCCAGCCCAGCTCCCGCAGTCTCCTCAGGGGAGAGCTCCTTGCAGAGAGCTGAGCCCTGCACAGGAACCCAGGGGAGCGTTTCCAGCCAGCAGCAAGGGCAGCTGTGTGACACAGAGGTGCTCACCACAGCGGGAATTTTGGCAGCAGCACCCTGGACTCTGCAGCTCCAGTGTCCTGCGGCCCCAGCTCAGCCCTGCCCCAGGGTCCCACGGTGTCCCTTGATGTGACACGGCACTGAGGAATCCAACCTGACAAACCAGGGCCACGCCAAGCCTTGCTGAAGGAAACTAATTTTACAGCTTGCTTTCCTCACCAACTCCGTTCAATCCACTGTGCCAAGAGCTGAAGCTGTTCAGTCGCCCCGTTTTTATGGTGACACATCAAATTAAAATGAAAGTAGGCGAGGACAAATGGCAGCACACGAGCACACCAGGCTGGTGCTCTGAACCAGGGAGGAAAAAAAATGCCAAGTCCTACTTTTGGAGGATGAAGCATTGCAGTGACAGAAAATTTGGTAATTTACTACCACCAAGAGATTCAGTTCCAAAAAAAAAAAAAAAAAAAAAAAAAGAGAAAACACCAAAACATAATTTCTTACTCTTTTCTGAAAGCCTGTGGGAAGAGCAACCCAGGCCCTCTGTGTGCATTTAGCCTTCCTTCCAGACAGCAGTTTGTTACATCAGGCCCTCATTGCCAATCAATAGTCCTAGTTACTCCTTTGGCCTGTGCTTATTGACCACAGCTCTCCTCACATCTCTCTTATTTGAAAAAAAAGCCAGTTCATGATTAATGAAATTGCGGGGGGGGAAGCAAACCTGGTACTCTGAGCCTGGCAAAGCAAAGGACAGTGAGTGTAAGCCAGAAAAAGGAACCCAAACTTTCTCCCCCTGGAGAACTGAGTGCCAAAACCCAGCAAGGAGCACTCCACAACCTGGAAGTCTGAAAGCTCTTGTAAGTTTGGATTTTGTGGGGGTTTTAAAGCCTTAACAAACAGCTCTGGAAGTGGAATTTGGTGTCGCAAGCACTGACCTAGATCATAGCAAATTTACTATGTGAAAAAATAAACTGTACACTCTGATTAAGCAGGGCCGTGGTGACTGTTTGATTGCACTGACACTCTGCTTGTACCGCACCAGCACCACGAGCTCACAGAAACTCCTCCTGATGCCCAGTGACAGGAGAGGGGGGAGCTGGGCTGCTGCTCCCGAGCACTCTGTGACACGAGGAAGGGACGATGCCAGCCCAGACCCTGCCAAGTGACGCCACCTTTGCCGCCCCTCCGCAGCCTCCCAGCAACCAGAGCGAGCCCAGGCCTTGCCAGGGACCCTCAGCCAGCCCACGGCTCTTCTCTGTCCCTGCAGTGCCCCTCCAGAGATCGGTGTGCACACAGCAAACCCCTCCTGCCGTGTGCAGGACGCGGTGCCACCGTGCCCAGCCCAGCCCACTGCCCACTGCCCACTGCCCACTGCCCAGCCGGGCTCCGGCCCCCTCGGGCCGGGCAGTGCCAGGGGACGGCTGCAGCAGCAGAGACCTGGCACAGAGGCTGCGACAGCTCCCGTTCTCACAGTGCTGCATCGTGAAAAGTTCCCTTTTCTCAGCCTTGGGAGAGGTTTCAGGGACTCCATCACGGAAACAGGCTGCCCATGCCCACGGAAAGCAGAGGGATGCCCGCAGCCAATTCCTGCAGAATTAACATGGGATTTCCCTGTCACCACGGAGCAGGATGAAGAGCCCCTGTTTCCAGACAGGCTGCATTGTCGTGCACGTGTAGGCACAGGTTTGTGCCAGTCACAGGACAAAAAAGAGAGTTCCAACATGGAAGTGACAGAGGGATGAAGGAGAAACAAAGGCTGGACTCAGGCAAGGAGAGACACTGCCAAGCAGACAGGAACCAGGACACTTTGAGGTCACATTCTAATTTATATTCAGAAACGGCTTCCAGTTTCAGCCTCAGGATCAACTGTTATTTTTCCCACCTATTATCTTCCTAAATGTCCTTGTGCCGAGAGGAAGCAACTGTGACTCATGTCTGTCCTTGGGTAAATGCTCCAAGGACTGAGGGGCTGCAGAGCCCTGTGCAGGCTGTGCCAAGGGGCAGATTTAACACACCCCATCCCCAGGCACATCCCAGTGGAACCCTGCACGCTCCCAAAAATGCCTCCTGTGCTTCCAACAGCATCCCAACAGCAGCACAGTGACCTAGAGACCAAAGCAGAGAAATGGAGGACACCAAGCAAAATATGTCCCAAGCAAAAAGTCAACCCTTGATGTAACACCATAAAAGAACAAACGCACTGAGTGGGGCTTCCAGGAGCTTCAAGCAGGCAAGACATGGAAGGGCTCCAATAGTTTTCTCTTTTTCCCCCTGACATGAGCACGCAACAGCTCAATCAGACAAGCACCATCATAAAAATGGATGGAGGAGCCTGGGGTAGAGAGGTCAGCTTTAAGGAGGAGCTGAGCATGAAAGCAGCTGTAAGAAACCCAAAACTAGGATAGAAAATGCCCTCAGTGGGGTCCTCATTGTCCCCCATGGCACTGCTTCACGGCAGCTCCACGTGGAGGGGCCGTAATCAGCAGGACACCTCTGTTCCCTGAGGAATGGCACTCACCTGGGACAGGGCAAGGAGTGCAGGTGCTGCTGCTGCCCCTTCACAGCAGGGTGACACACAGGACATCCTCCTGCCACGACCCTCCCACCCCAACACCAGCAGTGTGCTGTTCTCCCATGGAGAAGGGCTTGGGCTGGATCCACAGGCTGGGCTCACAGAGCTGTCCTCGGGAAGGCAGGGCTTACAGACAACAGCATTGTTGTGACTGTTTGCAAAACCCCTGTTTAAACTCTCTGGAGTGTTTGGTTTCAAGAAAATTGTGCTTGGGTAGTTCTGTGCATCTTGACCCTTCCAAAATTACAATAAAATTAATTTCAAAATGAAACTATTTCAAATTACTTGAATGCTTCATCTGAAGCCCAAATTACTTCCTTCTCGGGGAGGTTTTGGGGCTATTCACTAATGAAGCAACTTCTGAACTCAAGAAGTTTCACAGCTCCTGGCCAAGCTGCTGCTGTCTTTTATGGAAACGGGAGCCTCTCACATAATTGTCTGCTTCTAAGAACATGACTGTTCTTGCCTCGCTTTTGCTCTCCTCGCACTGTGATGTTCCTGTCACAGAACACAGAGCCCATGAGGGGCCCTGTTGCTGTGAGGGGACCTGAAGAGAGCCAGGGCTGGGCAGTGGTGCCCATGTGGGGCTGGCAGGAGCGAGGGGTGAAATGCGGCTGGCGAGGCTCAGGAGCCACAGCAGCATTCCAAAATGATGGTCCCGCTTTGTTTTCACTCCTCACACGGCAGCTGTTCCCTCTGCCCACCAGAACTCGCAGTGCAGCACAGACATTTGCCTTCCTGGCTGTTGGAGCTGCCTGTGCTGGGCAGAGCAGCTCAGGTTACCAGGGTGATCCCATCAGTGCCCCCACACATGCACAGATGGACAAATTCAACCAGACATTGGGAGAGTTTCCTTCGTGGGAAGGGCTGTCCAGCCCTGGCACAGCTGCCCAGGGCAGTGATGGAGCCCCCATCACTGCAGGGATTTAGCAGACCCTTAGATGTGGCACCTGGGGCCACGGGTTAGTGGTGGCCTTGGCAGCTGGACTCAGTGGTGCCAGAGGGATTTCCCACCTCAACAATTCCGTGACCCTACGACGCCTCTGCCCACAGATAATCCACAGCACGTCAGAAGCAGGGGCGGCTCGGAGAAGGGCTGATGGACACCACAGAAGCAGGTTATTAGGGATGGGGCTGCGGCTCCGAGGGAAGAGCTGGAGGGCAGCTTTGCCCTGGATGGCTCCTATAAACACAGCCCGCGGCAACGAGCGGCGGCAGCAGGCAAATTGGAAACGAGAGCCCACGGATTACAAATGGAAAACTGCGGCCCTCGCTCTTAGCAGGCACGGGGAGTGTCTCTGAGAGATAAACGATCCTGATGGGAGAAGCTGAGCAGAATGAAGGAGGCAGGGAAATCTCTGTGCTTCCATAATTAGCGAAGGACTGACCAGCCACAAGAGCAGCAACACCTGTGCAGCCCTACCTGCTGCCCGTGGAGATTAACAGCAGCCTGTTCTTCGTGGTATCCTGCCAGAATTCGAGCGGTGTTTATTCCTTTTGCAGATTTGACAAAGTAATAACACCTCCTGTGAGGAATCCTTCCCCCCTGCTGCTGGTGACAGCCCAGCCCGTGACTTATCTGGGAGCTTGGAGTGCAATCATTAAACCTCCACAGGAAGCACAAGACTTTCTGAGGGTTAATGATCATTGTGAAACCTTCCCAGTGGGGGCACAAGCGGTAATTTATCATCATTTGCTGCTGCAGCGTTGATGCATTGAGCAATGTCCCCGTTGTTCAGCAGTCCCCACACCTCCCTGGGTGGGTGGGAGCGGAGGCAGCAGGGGCTGTGAGGGGGTGGGCAAAGCCGGACACCCCTGCACGGGCACTGTTTGCACTCGGGGCTGTTCCCACCACAAACACTCCCCAGTGCCCGGGTCTGGGGGCCAGGAGCAGAGCCCTCGGTGTCACACGGAGCAGCTGGCCCTGGCCAGAACAGGGACAGAGTCCCTGCAGCAGCTGCTCCGTTTAAACCAAAGCTGCTCAAAATGTTTACTTACATCTCATTTCCAGCCGGGGTTCGCAGGCAGGAGATCCAGACAAACATCACCGAATCCACACAGCACTCCCAAAAGGACAGACAGTCCTAAAACCACAGAAGAACTGGGACCAGCACAGCCTGGCAGGTTCTCTGAAAAGCAACATTTCTCTTACTAAGCCATTTCTCAGATGTGGTTGGGTTTTCCAGCATGGCTGTACAATGTGTATTCTCTGAAATTTATATTGTTATTTGCTTGACTGAAAAAGAAGAATTTCCACTTCTGAAAGGAAAAGCCCCAGGTTTGATCTGGGAGTAACTCTTGCTAAGTTCATGTGAAAGGAAATAAGGCCCTTCATCTTCAGATGCATTTGAAAACCCCAATTCCTTTGCATCTCTGATAAGAGACACTTTGAAAGCAACATACAGTGTTTGTTTTCCAAATACACCGGTGCAGATTTAATGATGGCCTCTATCTACCTTTCCTTACATTCCTGATCTCAATTTAAAAATACTCACAGGTATTGCAACCGTCAGCTCGCTTCCCAAAATACATCCTTATCTTTTTCTTTACACAGGAAAGCATTTATCACTTCTCCCCGTTTGTAGGAGTGTCAGCATTTGTGTGCTAACGCCTTTCTGGTACTTTGTCATGTACTCAGCCGGGGAGATTATCTGGGAGGGTTTTGCAGGCAGCAAACACACACACACAGGGAAGCATATGGTGCTCTGTTTAGAGAGGCAATGCCAGTCCCATCACTGCCGAGGTCCCAGAAAATGCATCTCAGATGCAAATTGGTTTCATGAAACCAGGGGAAAATATAACAGTCATATTTCTGAGGAAATAAGGTGAAAAAATATTAACTCTGAGCAGACTCGAGAGCACTGGCAGGAGTGGCAGTCAGTTTTTCAGTTTTTTCAGTCAGTAGGGTTTTTTCCCCTAGCAGAAATCCTACCTGTGTTTTTCTTCCACCCCAGTTTCTGACAACCGAGACTGCACACCGGGGAATTAATTCTGCAATTGGAAATCCCATGAGATGAAAATAAGCACATTTCAGAGCAGTTATATGAACGTCTGCCATGAAGGCAATATTTCCTTTGTTTGCCCCCACTGAAATCCCAGGGATTCTTTCCCTGAGCTTCCCGAAGGAAGCCTTTCCTCACCCTGTTTAGCTGCAATAACCTTACACTGAGGTGCTGAAGGGAAGGATGCTGCCTCCCTGCCCCCTGGTGATGGCGAGAATATTCTGCCACATCCACAGAGGCTGGAACGAGGCATTTGGATTTGGGGGAGCTCTCGCTGTCCGTTGTGACACAGTTTCATTTGGAAGCTGAAGCTCCTGCGCTGCAGAATTCTGTCAGCACCACCCTGAAGTGCAGAGCTCCCACCTCCTGCTCTGGAAACCAACACCTGGGAACCAAGAACCAGGTTATGGAAGCATCCCAGCACACCACAGCCCTCCGGGCACATGGGGCAGTGCCACTGGTACTGACACTGCAGCAGAGGGGATCGGTAACATCCCCGAGGCTCAGGAGCTTTGGAAGCACGGATGTTCTGTGGTAAAGCCAGTGGAAGTGTCTCCTCTCTCAGAAGCCCACCTGCAGCTCCCCCCAGTGAAGGTGAAGACCCAAGTGAAGGTGCAGAACCCAAAGGTCCCCAGGCACCAGGAGCTCCCCAGCAGTGCCACAGGAGAGGCACCAGCCCCTGTCCCCAGCCCCCAGTTCCCAATCCCCTGAGCCCCAGGGTGTCCCAGCCTCCCACACAGCCTGGCCCCCACCCCAAAAGCACAGCATCCGAGAGCTGCCACTGCAGCAGTGCCCCCGAGTGTCCCCACGAACTCACAGAGCAGATTGATGCTCACTGAGCTGCTGACAGCCACTTCCAGGGACGGCACAGGGGTGGCACCTCTCCAGCCATTTAGCCACTCGCTGCATGTGCCAAAAAAGTTATTGAGCAGCTGACTTTTGTGCTGTGATGCATCTTGATGTTGATGCTTTATCATTTCCTGGCAGTTACAGCTGTTTTCTGCTTTTCTTGCCATTGCTACTTTCCTTGCAGCCCCCGAAGCAGCTTTGTTCCGTGGCTGTGTCTCCAGCACAGTCTGCAGCAGCTCTGGAGTTTATGAGCTGGAATTAATGGTGAGCGTGGCTTTTGGCTGAGCCTGTCAGTGCCCCCATGAAACCCCTTGTCAGGATCCTGTGCAGCAGAGCTGGCTCCATCCTACACCTTGCCTGAGTGCCCATTAATGCCCAGCACAAGTTCCAGTGTCTTCATCTGCTTCCTCTCCATGAGGGCTCCAGAGGTTTCTCATGTGCCAGCACAACAAACTCCTTCAGTGTCCGTAAATTCCTTTCCTCCTCTTTTTCAAAGCAGATTAAAAAGCAGCAACCAGATCTTTTATTAGGTCTATGGGTAGATTGATCTAGGCTGCAGTTTTTATTTCCATTTTTTTTCCTGGGGGTATGTTAATTGGCTCCCAAGTGCAGGGAAGAAAGAACAGGGCACTGGGGCGATATCTCAATGCAGAAGCAAGAAAAGGCAGGGTTTAAGGTGGTTCTTAACTTTGTGAATGAGCAAAATAATCTGAATCCCAAGAGAGCTGTGCACAGATGGCATAACCCTGGACTCTTGTTCCTAGCCCAATTCCACCTCATAAAGAGATCCTTAAGGGTGAACAAATGGAGATGGGAAAACAGGGAATTGCCTATTCCTGCCAGTCCTCCAGGTCATCTTTCCCAATCTAAAATTGCATGTGGTCATCTTCATCAACCCAGAGAAGTGCAGAGGATGAGCAGGATAATATCCTACAGAATAAACCTCCTCCATCACTCTTCTGTCTCCTGCCCTTGCTTCCATGGGTACAATCTGAGAGCACAAACAGCAACACTGGAATTCAGGAGCTGATTTCTCCTCTGAGCAGCTGAGGGAACAGATGGCCTGGGGCCAGTTGCTCACTTACTGTGCATCCAGAAGGTGGCCAGGAGCCACGGGAAGGAGGGATAAGAGGTTTAACAGGTGCCCAGAGCAGCTGGGGCTGCCCCTGGATCCCTGGCAGTGCCCAAGGCCAGGTTGGACACTGGGGCTTGGAGCACCCTGGGCCAGTGGGAGGTGTCCCTGCCCATGGCAGGGGTGGCACTGGGTGGGCTTTAGGGCCCCTTCCCACTGCAAACCAATGTGGGATTCTGTGAGTGCGTTGTAACTACCTGAAGAAAGTGGCATGAACAAGCTGCTGCAGTTTGTGGTAGCCACTGACCAGCTGGAAGAAGAGTCCTTGTTCAGCTTGCATCAGTTGCTGTAAAATGCCTTCCTTGGTAAGGATTTGCTTCAGCAGCAAATCCAAAGCTCCTCAGAGCTGTTTGCTCTGCACAAACGAGCTCTGCTGTAATTAATCTGGGGATTCCCTTATTTCTGGACAATGGAATGGGAGGGGGGCACTCATCAACTCACTTCATAGTCAGAAGTGCCTGAGAGCTGGGGGAACTTCCCAGGAATTCTCCAGGTTGCTCAGAATAAAGCAGCGACCCTTCCTGGTGTGACATTGCTGCTTCAGGAGGAGAGGGGAGAGGAAACCCTCGAACACGAGCAGGCAGAGGCTGGGCCACGGTTCTGCAGCACCCAGGGTCCCCAGGCAGCGCAGTCCCCACTTCCCAGGGAGTTACCCCACACTCTCCAGCAGCACAGGGGCCGTGTTCTGTCAGCCCCACAAGTGCCCTGGCACGGCTGGCCTGTCCCTGGCACACCTGGCCTGTCCCTGGCTGTCCCTGGCACACCTGGCCCGTGCCTGCCTGTCCCTGGAATGGGTTTTGGTCCCCCACAAATGTCCCGTGTTCCACGTGGGGACACTCAGCTCCATCTCCCTGTGAGGATAATTCATGTCCCTGGGCAAAGGCAAAACAAAACACAGGCACAGAACACTTGCTCTGCTTTCTTGGGAGATGTGACAGAAGAAAACAAGCTCCCAATCCCCCTGTCATTTTGCATCTTTGTGCAACCATAAAAAGCCATTTTTCTTTGCATTGTTTACTGGTTTACTACCAAGGCCCCCTTAGATTTTATTCCAACATGAATATTAATTCAAGTATCATTTATATTGTGAACAAAACGAGAAAAATATCTCAAGGCTGTTACGAATCCTAGTTTTCCTGGCAGAACAGTCTGGCCCTTTTAAGAATAAACACCCAGCTATTATTCCTGTATTAACTGGTGCTTTAGAAAATCAATACAAAAGCACAGTCCTTGCATGAAAGGATTTCCACTGGACTCAGCTCTGCCTCTGCTCCCAGCTGGATGGCACAACACACTGGTTAACCAGCCCTTTGCACTGCAGGCTCGTGTCCAGCTTGGTGCCCACCAGGATGCCCAGTCCCTCAAGCCTCCCGAGGAAACGCTGGGTGGACAAAGCCTGTGCCCAGAACCAGGTGTGGCATTGTGTGGCATCGTGTGGCACTGCTGGTTTCCTACCCTCTGGAAAACTCCCACACGAGCCATTTGAATGCTCAAAGCCTCTTCCAAAACAAGGCAAAACCAGACTTCCAAGCAGAGCCAGGGGCACCCACAGGTGTCAGCAGATGCTGCAGGGGCCCGAAGAAAATCAACATTTCGGTCTAAAATATCCTCTGTAGCTTCAGCTACTCAGAGTTCTTCCTATTGCATGGAACTGTAAAACACTTCTTGGTTCTCCTTCAAAGATTTTTACTTGGCCATGGGAAAGTTAACCACTGGCAAATGGAAAGACTTTGGAATTAGTGGCTGTGAGCATTCTCATTGCTGTAATCGTCCCTGGCTGCCTGTAATGAGCAGAGAACAGTATTTGAAAGCACACAGACCGAACCAATAATCCCTGACAAATATAACCACCACAAAGTACTGTCTCTCCCAAGCTACAAACAAGGATTAGGAGAGTTTGTCTTGCTTTGAGTGAAGGATCTGGGCCAAGATCCAATGTCAAAAAATAACATTGAGAGTGGAGAAACCTAGCATGTGGCTAAAGACGATTTCTAATATTTATTAAGCTTGTATTTCAAAAACTCCCAAAACCCTCCTGGCTCTCGCCCCCGTACTCCTGTGCCTTGGTGCCCAAAGCTTTCACTGGCTGCTCTGGCTTCTGCAGCAGGGACTTGTTTACATCCCTTTTGTCCCTCTCTCTTCTCCCCTAACTGTTGCCTTTTCAGTCTGTTATCCGGGGGCTCACTTCAGGGCTCGAGGGCTTTTAACAAGAATTACCAGAGCTTGTTGCCATTTGCTGTGTTTATAGACAGAGAAATTGTGAAAAGGGGAATGGCACTTTCTCCCTGCATAACACTCACCCAAGAGAAAAGGGTCGAGAAAAGGTCAAGAAGGAAACTACCAAAGCACTGAATATCCCAAACACTGCCTAATGCTCCCTAAAATGGTGCTTGGCCGAGCACTGCGGTCAAGGGAAGAGACAGAAACAGCTTCTAAAAGGCACATTCTGAAGAAAGGCAGGAGCAGCCTCAGGGGCTTTGGGCTGTCCTGGAGAGGAGGGTTCCTGAGGGGACAGCAGGAGCAGGCTGCTGGCAGTGCCCTCAGCATCCCTGGCAGGCCCTGGTCACCCACAGCACCCAGGGACACACAGGACCTGCTCCCTGAGCTCAGCTGGACACGGGGGCCCTGGGACCAGCACCGAGGCACTGCAGGGGCTGCCCTGGGCTGATTAACTGCAGCTTCTACTCAGACCTTGCTATCTCCTGCTACAGACACATGTCCCCCAAACAGGAGCTGTGGTTCATTGGACTGGGCCAGTTGTACCTCCCAGCCTCTCACACCAGACTAAATTCTCCCTTTCCACGAGCAGTTATCATGGAACTCTTTTCTTCTCTGGCTGCACATACCTTCATCAGGGCTTGCTGAAGCTTGTCCTCAGATTCCTGGTGTTCCTCTTGGCTGTTCTGGATGTGCAAGGATCACCCGGCACTGACCAGCTTTCTTCCTGGGTGGGCTCACAGCAGCTGAGATGAGCAGCCCCAGGTCAGCCCCAGCCCTGACAGCTGGAGATCGCCCAGCTCTACCCCAAAGCTGCCCAGGCACTGGACCCACACTGGGGAGCTCTCAAACAGAGCTCCCCTGCCTCTGGGAGGCTGTTTAAAGGGTGTCTCTCGGCTTAGGAGGTTCCATCTGGATGAGAGGAATTAGTGAGTGATGACTCTCACGATCCACAGCTGGGCACAGGCAGGGAGCTCCCCGGCCCGGGGGATGTGCCCACCACACAGAACCCCCAGCACCCCCTGGCTGCTGCTTTTAGGGCAAGTTTCATAACAGAGGGGTCAGAGACAGCCTTATTTGGGTACAATTCCAGCATTCGTATGCAAACACAGCCCCTGGTACAAAGAAAACGGCTTCCCAAGCCCCTGAGTGAGGAACTTCAGAAACCACCCAGCCAGCCCTGGGAAATGTTTGCAAACGCAGCAGAGGAAGGCCGTGGACAAGGCTGCAGTGGAGGGGCCGGGATGCAGAGCACTCCCTGAGCTTTGCTCTGCCCTCTGCAGCTGCAGGGCCCTGAGGAAGGTGCCACACACAGCTGGACCTGGCCAGGAAAACAGCTGGACCTGGCCAGGAAAACAGCTGGAGTGTCTAATCCACTGCAGGAGACTGTGCTCGGCCCGGCTCAGCTGTGCCAGTGTCGACAGCAAATCTGCCTCAGCCAAATTGTCCTTGTGTAATTTCCCGTGTGATCAGAAAGAAAGAGAAGTAGCTCAAGTAAAACTCGAATTCCACGAGCTGTTGTCAGCATCTCACCATCAGCACATTGCAGGTTGCAAAAACCAGGTCCTGGGTATCCCCTTTTCCATTATATGTTAATTACTTATTACTTCTATTGGTGTTGGTCATCTGGAAAAAAACCCACAAAGGCAAAATCAGCACTGCAAATTCTCCTCCAGCATCCTGGAGTGAGCCCTGTTCTGCTTTTGGCTGCAGGTCCCTCTGTCCCCAGGACACTCTGATGCCTCACTTTGTGAGTGTCCACAGGAAATGAGTGAACCTCAGCAGGGAAGAAGTCCCTGTGCCCCTTGTGCAGTGAGGTGCAGCTGCAAAAGGCCCTAAGTTCATTCTGCTGATTATAGAGTTGTTTACATAGATGTCCAGTAAAACTTAAACCCCAAGCAGGCTGGAGTGGCTCACCATCAGGATTTCTCACAAATCATATTGGGGCAGTCCAGGCTGCAGAAGCTGCAGCAGATGAACTGAGCTACAGAGCAGAATTGCTTTAAAGCCCCACAGAATGAAAGTAGAGTAATGTGAGTTCCCAAAAATCTGGAAAAAGAGCTGCAGGCTCCCTGGAGGGAGCAGGAATGTGGGTCAGAGCAGGGTGCTGGTGCTCGGGCTGGGGGACCACAGGTCCTGCTGGGTGCCGAGCCTCATCCTCTGCTGGCAGCTGCCTCGGGTTATCCACGCCAGACCTGGCTGATGGCTGGGCCAAGGAACAAGATCTTTTATTTTCCTCTCTCTAACTGGCAATACGAGGGAGCTTAAGAACATCTTCATTGCTTGGAAGCAGTGGTTTGGAGCTTGGCTGTCAGATCCTCCCATCTCAGCTTCCACGAGGCACCGCGAGCCCTCGGAGAGGTGCCAGCAGTGATTTCCCTTTCTCCAAGTGACCCCACGTGGTCAGGAACACCAGGACCTTCAGGCATTCCTCAGGTGGCCCTCAGCGGCTGGGTTGTTCACCCGAGGAAAACAAACCAAAGATCTTTGTGGCAGAGAACAGCCTGCTCTCTGAGAATCGCCTCCTGGAAGGGACAGGGTGGACACGGGGCTGGTGCTGGCCCCAGGGAAGCAGCTGCCCGTGCCCTGTGTGATCCCCGGGCACCAGTGCTGGGACAGGGGCTCTCAGAGAGCCTTTCCTCAGCCCATCTGAGAGCAGAGGACACAGCCCCACAGCAGGGTACCCGTGGTCCCGAGAGCACAGCAGGATCGAGGCTTGGGACAATTCCTGCTCGCAGGAATTTGTTTGTAGGGAAATTTTCCCTCCTGTGTCCACTGACCAACCTCCATCCCCCTGTCACAGAACAAGTCATGTCTCGAGCTCTGATCGTACCTTCCATCCAAGCAGGAAAGAAGGGGCTGAAATACGGCTGTTGGCCCCTGGCCAGCATCGCCCACTCTGCACAGACAGAAATCTTCCAAAACACCGATTCTGAGGTGGCACAGCCCCGTAGGACTGAACCACCTCCTCTGAAGCCCACGGCGACCAGGCAACCATCCTGACTCAGCCTCTGCCTCGGGTTTTGCACTGCCTTGGGTGACTCGAGCCCAAGGGGAGAAGCGCAGGGGTTTGCACAACCAGAGAAGTGTTGTGCAGCAGCTTCATCTGGCAGCGTGGGGAGAGGAGGCGGATTTTACACACAGCCTTGGAAAAGAGGAGAAAAGGGGGAGGCTGGAGTCAGCTGAAATGTTAACATGACAGTTCTCCTTCTGTTCCCTGCTGGAGCAAGCCTGAGCCGGGATTGCCAGAGGATAATGTCACATTGGCAATTGTTTTGTTACTATGACCATATTGCGTGAACGGGAGCGACAGGGCAGAGCCGGCCCGGGGTACGGGGGCAGGAGCACCCCTGGCACCTGGGAGCCAGGCTGGGCCTGGGGGGTGCTGAGCCCCAGGACAGGACCACGCTGTCCCCAGGGCAGCTGCCCCTGCACACCCCAGAGGATCCATCCCTTCCTGAGCAGAACCCGGGGTGTCCAAGCCCCCCCTGCCATCACCCCCGGGGGTGCCCTGAACCAGCAGCGGAGCCCCAGGATCCTGGGCTCTGGGAGAACCCCGGGGTCTGCCCCAGAACCAGGGGAAGGCTCAAATACGGGGCTGCTTTCCCCTCAAATGCTGAACTGGATGTTACATAAACGTTTCCCTGTCCCGAGGATGGTAATTTTCTCTCTCCAGCATGTGCTGTGTGGGGCTCTAATGCCCTGATAAAATGCTTCCTGGTTGGAAAGCTGTGTGAGCAGTGCCAAGGAAATGGCAAGGCGTTCCAGATAATTATGCTTTAGTAGAGCTTAATCAAAGAAGCTGTGGACTCTGCTAGCACCAGAGGCGTCCTGCAGATGTATTGATTTCCACTCTGAAAGCCATATCTGTGTGCTGGAGCATGTAGAGAAACAAAAAGCCAGGGTTGTGAATCCTGGCTGGAAGACAGTTGGGATAAGCTTGATAAATCAATGTACAAATGGGCTGGTTTATATTTCAGGAAAAAAAAGTAAAGAATAGCTCTTACTCTCCCACCACCTGAGCTTCTTTCCTTGGGAGTAAATACAAGTTTCTGTTTGAAGAATATTTCTCTGATTGGTAGCTAGAGATGTTCTCTGTGATCAGGGAGGCTGAAATACTTTATCCTCTGAAGCTGAAGTGCTTCAGCAATCCCTGAATATTCCTCACAGCTGGAGCAGGGAGCGACCAGCACTATCCGTGGGTGTCAGGGCATCCCTGCATTTCTCATCTGCCTCAAGCTGTAGTTCAGAGTACGACTGCCCAGACCCTGCAACAAACCCCTTTTTCCATCAAACTGCGTTTGCTGTGGGCTGTAGGAAGTTACCTGCATTTGCAGTGCCCGGGTGGGGGGTTCATGGACCTGGAACAGCCCCATAACAGGATATTCCTGAGACCAGCCCCGGGGTGGGAGCCTTGGTCAAGGAGCTGCATCCAAAGCAGGAGCTTCCAGCTCTTCTGGCTCAGAGCGGGGACTGGAGCTGCCACAGGACCCTGAGAGCCAGGACCTGCTGAACCACAGTCCTCCAAAGCTGCTTCTGCATTCCAACACCACGGCTCTCAAATCTCCAGTGGGCTAAAAAGTCTGTTTCTTTCCTCATCTATAATTGAGGAGCAACCAGCTCCCCTTGCTCAGGAGACTGGCCAGAATGCTCTGAACCTGAATTTTCGGTGTATTTGTTCTTATTTTTATTGCACTCCAAAATACCAGCTTCCAGAGGGGAATGCTGTTCATCATCTGTGCTGTGGGCTGCCAGCTGGAGCTTACACTATCACGGTTATTTAAAAAAGAAATAGGAAAAATCCAGATAGATCACATCTAAATAGTTTTGTTGGTTTATTGATTTGCCCCCCAGGAGACCTGGGGTCACCTGCAGACCCCTGGGCAGGGGCTGAGGGACTGGAGCCCAGGGACCAGAGCTGGCACCAGGGACTGTGGGCACAAACCAGCCTCTGCTCTGGGGAACTTACAGCAGCTCCAGCAGAGACACTGCAGACCCTTTATTCCTGCCTCAAAAGGCTCATCTGTTATAGTGGAAACACTCGTGAGAATAAAGCTGTTTCAACTGCATTTTCAACTGGAATTTTTTCCCAGCTGCTGGATGAAAGTATTGGTCAAACTGAGGAGACTCAGAGAACCCAGCACTGTGCCCAGCTGGCACGAGGGGCAGGAGCACAGGCCTCCCACCACGGGCTCAACCATCGTCTCCACCAAGAAACAAACCCTCGTGAGCCTTCCCCAGCACTGGAAAGTCTCTGGGTTTGCACCAAAGGAAAAGAATTAAAGCTCAGTCTCCTGCAGGCAGCCGAGCAGTTTCCCACCTCCCCGAATCCAATGTGAACAGACAAACACACGCTCTGCTGTCCATAACCTTCATTTTCAAAGAAAACATTTTCATGTTGATCCCTTTTAGTCGGAAAGTGGCAGCTTCCAAACGCTGCAGTGTCCCCAGCCCAGCTGTGCTGCCCGGGGCACACAGCAGGAACATCTGGCTGCCTCCAGCAGGCTCAAACATCCCCTCCCCATGAGGCAGAACAGCACAGAACCAATGTTTCATTAGAAGAAACAATTGATATTTAGGTGTGTGGCACATCCATTAAGTGACTTGAAAGGTCACCCTTTAAAACGTCTGCGAACAACACGCAGAGGAAAGTCCCACCTGGAATACCAATAGGGAGGAATTTCATCACCAGGAGTCTTTCATTTAGAAAGAACAAACAGAAAGCTTTGTGCCTCTCTTATCTCTAATCCTTACCTCTCTCTCCAGAGGTTTGCTCCAATTAGTTATTTCACATTAATCACGGTTAGTGCTGCTCATTCCCTGCTTGCAGCCCCGTGGCAAAGGACACCCAGGGCCAGCGTCCAGCCCCTGCCCTGAGCCCAGGCACGGGCACAGCCTGGCTGCCAGGGACACCAAGGGCTGCTTTTTGTTCTTCCAAACCGCCTGCACACGGGGAGATCTATTTCTGTAATTGCAGGTGTAAATCTGCCCAGAGGCTGAGCTGTTTGGCCAAAAGAGCTGGAGTCGGTGCAAATCTCCAGCATTTTTCAACTGGGGATTGTTTGATGCTATAGCTTATGGGGATGGTTCTCTTATTTTAACATTTGATGGCTTATCACATGCTAAAGCCATGTGAGCTGTAGATCATCATTCTGTGTGTAGAGTGGGGAGGGACTAACGAAGTTTGTAAAATTAAGAATAGCAGAGTAAAGGTGAATAGGAAAAAAATGAGTCCTCCATGTAATACAAAAATAAGGGACATAACAATAGATTACTCCAGCAGTTCTAAAACAAAAAGAAAGAGATGTAATTGATTTTGGAATTCATTGTCACAGGATGCTTTGAAAAAACATCATGTGTGAGTGTGTGCAGAAAACAAGCAGGAAAACTCCTGGCAAAAATTGTGCTACTGGATGCAGTGGTGAAGATGTGAGGTGTGGAAGTCAAATAAGAACCACTTTATCCTCATCCTCTCCCTCTGATGTGCCCTAATGCCCATTTTCTGAGTCAGCCACTGTGGGACCTTCAGCCTGACCTCCCACAGCCCCTCTGGTGTCCAGCCAGGAGCCCTGTGGCTCTGCAGGGTCCCAGGGCACAGCCTGGCTGCTGGAACACAGCTCCTGGAGCTGCTTTTCCTTTCTGCCAAAGGGCAGTGTGATCTGTGCTGCCTAAAGAGCAGCAACAGAACTGAGGTTGCAGCAAAGACCCCCAGCCCCCAGCCCCCAG
>VZRV01009507.1:53317-67412 GCA_013398115.1 Falcunculus frontatus
AGCCCCAGCAGTGACCCTGGGCACGCTCAGGTCTGGGGCTTGGTTTGGGCAGGAATTTGGGTGGGAGCTGCTCTCAGCCCGCTGCAGGGGGGCTGTGGAACACACCCTGTGCCAAGGGTCACCTTGCACTGGCACAGCAAACAGGGGCTGTGGCTGGGTACCTGCTGGGGCTCGAAGGTTTTCCTTAACATTTCTTAGTGATAAACAACCTCCTTTTGGTTTTAACCCCTCAGCATTAATGTGATTCAATTTTATCTCATTTCAGTTGGACCTCAAGTCCTTTGGCAAATAGAAAAGGCTCCAAAAGCAGAGATGTTGAGAGCCAGAGCACGTTTTTTGTGTCTCAGAATTGATAGACCAGCAGTGAATGTCAGAGGCAATAAAAATTGTCCAAAGCATAGTCTTTATCTCAGACACTTGACCCTCGTGACAGCAGTGCAGGTTAACTCGGCGTGGCTGGGCAGGGCTGGGCACTTCTCCTCTGAGTCTGCAGGACCCCAGCCTGGGCCAGCCCCACCTCCTGGCTGCACTTCATTCCTCTCACGGCTCCTGACACAGGCACTGCTCCCAGGTGCAGACAGGGACAGGGTGACAGAACGCAAATGAGGGGTCAGTAATTAGCTGTAAATCCTCGGGGTGGGCTCACCTCAGGGCCCCAGGGCCTTTCCAGGTGTGACAGAGGGGTTCAGGGGCTCCTGCAATGAGCCACCTGCCACGTTCTTCTGTGCCACTGTAGACTTTTGGATTTCCTGGACAGAAAGCAGCGCTGGATGGGAGTTAATTTCCTGCCCCATTCCCATGCCACAGGTGGTGATAGGGGATTCCAACAGGACTCAAAACTAGAGGATGAAAGATGGAGAGGGAGGGATTCTGTCCTCTCCCTTTGCTCCCGAGCAGTTCAGGGACAATTGGGTAAGAGGCTTTCTTCAGTGGACAGCAACTGAAGTGAAGATGCTAAGTACACTTGACCTTTTCTGCTCTTTAATTAGCCAGAGTTGGATGTTAAATTTTACTTTACTGTTTCCTAAAGACTCCAAAACATTTCCCTGTGTGCCCAGCCTGCATCAGGAACAGCACACACTGCCAGGTGCTGTGACATGGACAGGATGGGCAGCTCCTGCCCGGGATGTGGGATGTGGGATGTGGATCTGGGAGGGACGCAAAGCCCCAGGGAGAGGGAGGGATGTGGGATGTGGATGTGGGAGGGATGCAGAGCCCCAGGGAGAGGAAGGGATGTGCCACTGCCACGCCACGAGGCGCTGCCTTCCCCAGCATTGCTGCTTCTTTGCCATCTAACTCAGTGTATCCAATATAATCTGATTTCCAGAGGTGCTGGGAACTTGCCTGCTGAACTCCTTCCTCTGCCACAGCACTTGCTCGGCACCCACGTGCAGATAAATTCACTGAAGTTACTGAGGCCAGAAGAATTTAGGCTTTTAAGCTTTTATAGTCAAAATCACCTGTCTGAAGGTTTGAAGAAAATGAAAAATATTGTAAATGTGGAAGTGAATTTACATTTTTAACATGAAAATGCATCAATAAATAATATTTGGTATTATTCTCTGCATTGCTTATGCAATAAAAATGAGTAAAGATACATAATTTTAAGGAAGAGCCTTCTGAAGGTGTAAAAATGCTTTGGAAATAGAAATTAATCACAATTTACAATATTCCCCTAAAGTCAGAATTATTGTCCCACCTCTTCAAATCCAAGTTTAAAGAACTAATCTCACTTCCACGTGGAACTGGCATGGTCAAGAGCAGACCAGGGAAGGATGGCATTTCTCCTTATCATAAATCCTCCTTCCTCCATGGCCCAGCTCCACGTGCCCAGGTTACAGAGTTTAGCTGGGGACAATTCAGGACGCACAGGAAATGTCTGCAATGGCATCGCGTGCCTGAGGATGCAATTCCTGGGAACTGCAGAGATCAGGAATGCACAGAGGGGAGCAATGTCCTGTCTCCTGCTAACAAACACCTCCTCTTATTGCTCCTGGAGTTCATCAGACCGTGGCAGGGCTGTCCCACTGCCAGCAGTGAGCACTTAATGGCTACGACAGAACCCCTCCCTGGGACAATTCCTGCTCCTCCCAGCTCCCATCCCACACGTGAGCCCCATTTCCCACCAGCTGGTTCCAGCAGTTTTGATAACATCACCCAAGTGGGCACCAAAGGGTGTCAAAGCCAACAACTCCTTCGTGTTTGTGCCTCGCAGAAGGGAGCAATAAATCAGCACCTCCAGCAGCCGGTGGCACTTGATGGGATCTCATCCATCGCCTGGGAATGAGGTGACACAAGGGGAGCCCCGAGTGGCCTTGAGTCCCCGCCTCCCTCATCGCCCTCCTCCCTCCCTGTCTGCTCACACCCGGCCCCAGCAGCTGCCTCAACTCCTTGACTGATGATTTTCTGTCCACGTTCTGACCCCGAGGTGAACACCACTAATCAAAGAAGTGCTGTGAGAGACAGAAATGTGCTTTGGATTAAAATGTACGGAATCTGCAAGTTTCTTACCAATAAGTATCTGCACCACGCTCATCAGGTCAATGCCAAAAGCCACATCCCTCCCCCGGTTCATCAAGTTTAACCTTTCCCGAGTTATCGTTCCCATAATTACCTGTGCTAAATAACTGCACTGGAGCACTACAGCCACAACACACGGAGCAGCAGAGCACAGCTCTGAGTGCCAGTCCTGCAGCACGGGAGCTCACCGGGGATGGATGGGCAGCATCCCTGCCGTGCCCACCCGCGTTGCCTTGGCAACACGGGCACCGTGAGGAGCCTCCGTGTGCAGCAAAGCTGGCTGCACTGCTGCAGGAGGAACGCCATCCTCTGCTTTCTCAGGGACGTTGTATTTTCGGTTGAGATATCAGCGAAAGAATAATCAAGGAACTGAAAGCTGTTTTCCCCCGTTTGGTCTTTCTTGACCCTAAAACATTAGAAAAAGGTTGAGCACTGGGCCAGTTTGGGAGAGCTCAGCCCGGGGTGCCCAAGCAATCTGCAGCAGAGAAGAGTGACATGTTTCTGCAAATACCTCACAGGCAGCAACTGCAGCTTTACATCGGCACCACAACAAGCTCTTCTCCTGGGAAACGTTCCCATGTTTATTTTACTCCTCCAAGTAAAAAATGTAAATGTTCTTTTTTCCTCTACATCTTCTGTCTTTGCTTCTCTGTGTTTTGCAGAGCATTTGTCACCCTGCTGGGTCCCGTGGCAGCTCTGATCTGTCAATGTGATCCAGCCTGTTCCCACAGGGTGCCAGTCCCAAAACCCACCAGAAGCAGCCCTCGGGGAGAGCTGAACTCCCACACGGCAGAGTGAGAAACCTCCTGGTTTGGAAAGGGAGTGCCTGGTGCTGCCAGACCCCTCCCTGGCCACGGGACAGCCAGAGAATCACAGAACCAATTTAGGCTGGAAAAGACCTTGAAGCTGAGCTAGAGCAGCACTGCCAAGCCCGTCCCTCCTCCCCAGCAGCAGCCTCAGCCCCACCTGCAGGACTGGAACCCCACAGTGGGGCGGTGCAGGGAGAAACTGGCTGTGCTGGAAACCCATGAGAAGCCCTCACCACCCACCTTCTGTCGTCACTACTCCCCACCTTCATTACCATTGCCTCTTCTTCAGAAAAAAAGTGCCTTTAAAACTCCTCACCAGCCTACAAACCATATTGAGACGGGAAAACACATCACTGCAGCTGGTCTGCCCTGCAGCCCTCCCTGGGCTCACCTCCAGCCTGGCTCTGGAGCAGCCCCTTGCTGGCAGGTGCCCAGGACCAAGGCTGGCAGGCTGATGGGGACACCAGCACCATGGGGGTGGCCAGGCCACCATCCCCCAGCATGGGCTGGTGCCAGCACTGGTGCCCCAGCCCCACTCCAGCAGCCACTCTGCTGCTCCTGCAGGTCAGAAGAGACCTTCCCTGCAGCTGCCTGGTCCATCACCTGCCAGGGAGTGCTGGGAGCTGTCCTGCAGGGAAGGAACACCCGGCCTTCTGAGGGGATTCAGCTCCACAGGTTTAGTGTGGGCTCTGAAAAGACACAGCTGAAGCTGCAGGTCCCCAGAGCGTGGCTCTGACAAAGCAGCTCAGCACCCTGCCCAGACACCCTTCCCCTCTGACCCAGAATCTGGATGGAGACTCACTCCTGCAGATTCCCAGGGAAGGAGGAGAGCACCGGGAAGGAGGAGAGCACCGGGAAGGAGGAGAGCACCGGGAAGGAGGAGAGCACCAGGAAGGAGGAGAGCACCAGGAAGGAGGAGAGCCCCACGAGCAGCCCCAGAGCAGGGCAGTGCAGAGCTCCAGTGCTGCTCACAGCAGTGATGAGGCTGCTGCACCCACAGCCACACTCTGCTCCTGGCTCCATCTCTCTGGGGGAGGCACTGAGAGGGATCCAGGACCAGGATTAGCTGCCAGAGACCCCAGCAGCTGGGAAAAAACCAAACCTCTTCACTGAGGAAAAACACCCCAAACCCTCCTGTTTAGGGGCCACTGGAGCTTTCCCTCAAAGCAGGAGGACACCTGCTCACAGGTGAGGACAGCACAGAGCCAGCAATGAATCTGGGTCTTTGCTGACTGCAGCCAGCAGTGAGCACCCCTCACCCTCCTGGGACCCACTGCTGGCAGCCAGCTCTGCCCCACTCCAGCCACGGCAGGGAAATGCCAAACCCAGGCCAGACCTCCCCCACGTGCTTCCAGTGTCACACAGCTCCTGACACCCAGGCTGGTGCTGCTGAACCAAAAAAGAATCAATTTGCAAAAAACGTGCTCATGACCTCGCATCAAGTCATTGGCTGTACATCGACCATCATCTTTGTTTCATTTTCCCAAGAAAATGTTCAAAAGCTCCCACTTTCAATCCAGTATGAGCAAGAAAACTTTCTGATATCTCAAGGACATATGAGGAATGGGAAAACTGCAGCCCACAGGTCTGAGCCAGTGCTACTTTTCACTCTCTTGAAGCGTGACAAGAAACAGCTCCTAGTTTCTGGTTCTGAGAAAAAAATTGATTTTTATCTTTAGCAGCTTTCTGTGTGGCTGTGCTGAATAACACATGGCACAACTCTGAGTAGTTACCATATGGAAATGATGAATGAATATGAAATGGAAGGAGCAGCAAAAGTCATTTTCCCATGGCCTTGAAATGCAATGGGAACTCAGCTGGGAAGGTGAATGAGAGACCTCAGACACCAGCACAGACCACAAGGAGGGGCCCCAATGGAGAACACTCGGACTCAAGGATCTCGAAGGTCTTTTCCAACCCAAAGGATTCTACAGTTCTAGATTCTATGATTCTGCTGTTCTGCTCTTGTAATAAAAGCTAAGAGCAGCACAGAAATTAGGTGCTTTTTCTTTAGGGGATGAGGCTGCTTTGAAACTTCAGGCACAAGTTAAATTGGAAGGAAGTTACTTCAGAAATCCTAGAGCAGTGTGAAGGAGCTGCCAACAAGAGAGAATGATTTATTCATGATCTACAAGGAGCTTACCCAAGGAGGGAGTTGCTCCTCTCCTTTCCCCCAGGCTGCAGAATCTGCCTTGACACTTGACCAGTCGAAAGTCCATTAAGAGGTGCTTCATTATTGATACTGTAAATTGATTTGAAATTAAGTTAATTATACATGTCCAGCCAGAACCCACGGCAGCATCCCTCAAAGCCCTGTCCTGGACAGCCTCACTGAGCCTCTCCCAGCCCCAGACACACAAATGAACAACTTGTTACTGTAAATATTGTCATTTCGTGCTTTGGTGTGGAGCGCTACTTTTAATAGACAGGAGTAATTGCACCCAAACCCTCATTTAGGGCCTGGGAGTATTTTGGACCATTACACACAAAGCCTCATGGAATAACTGCCATTATTTTGCTTTTATGTTCAAGAAATTTTTCCAAGAGGTTGGGGGTTGTTTTCATGGCCTTTTTTTCTGCTCTGAAGCCATTATTTGCCCCCAGCTGAGATTAATAACAGCAGTTTATCACACCACATGCATTCATCAGCCTAGGGGAATACTCCCTGATTTGTTGGTTTTTCTCTTTTCTACCATAAAATGCTTCATCAGTTCTGACAATGTAAAAAGTAGATCAGGAGTGAAAATTGCAGTTACCACATGATCACACTTCCCATTCTCCAGGATGAAGTCGGAGTATTGATTCCAGTTATTTTTGTGACAGAAGATTTGCTTGAACTCCTGCTCAAGTCAAAGGCAGGATCCCAGTGGACCCAGCCAGTGCAGGACTTAGGGAAGAACCTTCAGCAAACCTACAGAACTAATTAATTTTTTAAGGTCAAGACTTTTTTTTCAACGGCAAATTGGCTTGTCAAGTGAATACCGTTTTTCCACAGAAAGGGTTCCTGCAGGGAAACGCTTCCTTGCCTGCTGGAGGACGGCAGCCTGAGAAGAGGATATCCGGAGGCAGAAACTGCGGCCGCTCCTCCCGGACAGCCCATCCCGGCTCCCCCCATCGCTCCCGGAGCCCAGGAGGGAGCGCTCCCGCCGAGCTGGGTGAGCACCGAGCTGGGGCTGCAGGGGAGAGGCTCCAGCAGCCCATTTTCCGCACACGATGCGAATTCCCCACCGCTCCGGCCCCGCGCTGAGCTGAGCGAGCCCCGACCCCGGCTCACACCGCTCTGGCTCCGGGCACGTTTGGGCAGCGCCTGTGCGAGCCGCGATCTGCCTTCGGATGAAGCCATGCGTCCCAAAGGATGCTGTCCCTCGGCTGCTGCGCCTCGGCGAGAGCAGCACAAACATTTCCCTTGTTCGCACACCCTCCGCACAAAAACACCTTCGCCGCTGTCGGTGGAGCAGCCACGCGGATGAGAATTTGGTACTGCCTCGTAACGCTGCAGCTGATAAAGGGGAGAGAAGGAGTGAGGCGGAAAGCGAGAACAAATCGCCCCTGGCCCGGGCCGGGAGCTGCCCCCGGCGCGGTGACAAACACGGGCACGGGGCACGCTGCAGGAAGCGCAGCAGCGCTCCCCAAAAGGCTGCTAATGTCACTAAACCCACTCAGGCAGGAAAACGGTGCTATTTAAGGAGCATCCCGGCTCCACAGGCAGAGAGGCGCGCGGATGGGAGGGAAGTGGCTGTCTGGCATAGTCGTATTTTGTGATTATGAGTGTAAGGGGCAGGTCAGGAAACAGCAGAAGGGAGAATTTATACCCCGAGTGGCAAAGGAGAACCTGTGCAAGGAAAAGGAAGAACGAGGAAGGAGGTAAAATAAAATGGTGCCAGGGGATGGGCACGGCAGCCTGGGGTGAGCCCACTCAAAAACCACCTTAATGGCACCTGCCACCACCCTCCTGGCCTCTGTTCCATCTGTATTTGAAAGTTTGGACTGTACCAGCTCCATTATTGTGTTAGAGAGAGGAGATCCTGGGAAATGATGGTAGTGACAACCCGCACTTAAACCGGATGTGTTTCTATTTCTAGCAGAATTACTGTAACGATTATTTCTGACAAGCAGGTTGTGGGATAACTCTACCCGGTACATTTCCATATCCACCCTCGGCAGGAGCGATGCTTTTGCTGGGCAGTGAGTGATCCTCGTCCCCACACGACGTCCTGCCAGGAGTGTTTGTACCCCAGCCCTGCTCGGGGTGGGTCCCTCTTACACCTTCCCCCACAGCTGCAAAAGCCAATTTCTCCAGCCTCACCTCCTGCAGGTCATTCATCAACAACTTCAATTCCAGCAGACACTCCAGTAAAATAAATGGACAAATAAATTCATTCTATCAAGGAAAAGTGATTCATAACCACTTTTTGTTTGTATCCACAATAATGGAGGAAGATGAAATTCAGCTTTCTCCAAGTATTTTTTTTTTTGCCAAAGTTATGAGACAAGTATATCAGTAGGTTCTTTCTGCATTGAAAGTACAAATACAGAATAACCAAAAAAAAAAAATCTGTTCTGAGAGTTCTTATTGGGATTTTAGCGAACTTTTAAAATCTCCATCTTTGAAATGATAAAATCATGTTTCATGTTATTCTTCAACTTGGAATGTTTTCAAGGGACCAGTTTCATTTTTCTGTATTTTCTACAGCCCATCAAAAAATGCCATCAGAGCAACAGCAAAGTTTTGTTCTGGATTTCAGAGAGACTGACTTTTAATCTCCATCGTGACACTGATCTATGCCTCAGCAATTCAGTTAATCCCCTTGTGTCTGTTTTCAGTCCTTTCCGTTGCTTACCTTGCCTGCTTAATATTAAAGTTTTCCAGAGCGGGGAATATCACTTATAGGATTTCTGCAGCACCCAAAACATTGGGCCCCTAATCTACACACTAATACAAGGTAAATGGTTCATTTCCAGGTAATTCTTTTTTGCACATTACAATGAAAAGAAGTTTTCAATACTGAAAAGACAACTGAGCTGATTAAAGACTGGCCCCTGGAGAAGGACAAGCTCTGTTCCATCTTCAAGGATGCATTTAGAAATTATAGCTCCATTCAGCAGCTGGGAAAAGACTGGGATCTATTATTCACCAATCAAGTTGTCATCGCCTGGAAGATTAGATGGTGGCCCAGGAGACAGAGCCAGCAGAAGTTTATAAATTTCTCGAGAATAAATAATAAAAAATAAAATGCAGCTTAAGGAGGGCTTGGTCAGGGAAGTGGAGGGCAGGGAGGGAGGGAGGCCCCGGGGCCACCACCGAGGGCGTGTGACACACGGGGTGTCACGGAGAGCACGCGGCCCTCAAACACACTCACCAGGGAAACTCAAAGAGCACGGTCCAAATCAAGTGTTGTAAGGTCAGAATGAAGCCCACTGAATGTCACCAGCCCCAGGATGGTCACTGGTGACCCCTGTGCAGGTGAGGGGCTGATGGAGACCCTCGGGGAGCTCCCGCTGCCTCTGGGCTGGAGCAGAGGAGAGGCTGATATCATTTGTGGGTGACAGGAGGCTGGGAGAGATTGTGAGAGCTCTGGAGGACGGGAGCAGAATTCAAAGTGCTCTTGATGCCGTGGGAGTGCTGCGAAATCAGCGCGATGAAGGCAGTTACAGGATGCCTGGAGAGGAGAAATCACTGCACGGGCAGAAAATGGAGAACATCTGGCGAAGCAGCAGGATGGCAGGAAAGGCTCCTTTGGTGCCTGAGCAGGGAACAGCAGCTCTGGAACAGAGCCTGGCCTGCAAAGCAGCTGCCACAGGGCGAGGAGCAGGACAGGGCTCTGGAGATCAGCCCTTCAAAGGGCTGGAAACGAGCCCCTGCCCAGCTGGCACCACCTTTGCCCCTGGGCTGCTGCGTCAGTGCCAAGGATGTCCCCCTGCCCAACGCCGTGTCCCCACCACAGCAGGGGGACTGGGAACCCGAGCTGTGCAGCAAACCACACGGAACAGGAGACTCTCAGGCACTCACATCTTTCCTCCCAAGTCTCTTGGGCCACTCCAAAGTGGCAATTGATGTCTCCTTCTCCCAGAGCAACCCCAGGCGCCCCCACGAAACAGAGGAATAAAAGGAACAGAAGACATTTAAAATGTGTGTTTTCAGCAAATATGTTACAAAACCATTTCAGATCCTTCACTCTGAGTGTCCCATTATCAAAACACAAACAGTCATCTCTCAGCCCTTAATACACTTGGAATTATCTTACCTGTCCTCTCCATTATTCTTGGTGACAAGTGAATGGTATAAATGCCCCGCAGCCCCTGGATAAATAACTTCCCACACAGATTAGGTGAGATGATGCAGTGCTAACAAACATCCATGAAAAGGAAACAGACGTGCTAATCTATAAAGATTTAGATGAAGGAAGAAGCCATCAATCTGTCAGGAGTTATCAGGTTGTGTTTCTCCCTGTGTTACTGCAGAGATTTCTTCTTAAGCTCTCTACCCTCACTCCTCTGGAGATTTTGCAGGAATTGCAGCTGGAACACAATTTAAAAAAAAAAATTAGGGCTCTACCAAAAAGGGATCCGTCCTCCAGGTATGAAAAAATGCCTCGGCATTGCAACTTCTATTTCCCTGATTAAGGAAGCCCTTACCGTGTATTTAACAGCAGGAATAAAGGGGGACAGAGACAAAAGAAACGCTCCAGCACTGCTACCAAAATAAACAAACAGGGGCTTCAGAGAAGCTGTGCCACAAGTATTGATAAATGTTTCGGGCTGGTTTTTGCTCTTGTTTCATCACTTTCTTTCCTCTTTAGCTCAGAAGGCATTTTTTGCTCCCCCAACCCACTCAACCCCTCGTAACTCAGGCAGTGTCCCAGCAGGACTTGCCCTTCCGAGAAACCAACAACAGCCTCCCATTTCCACATCAGTTAGAAGCATTTATACTCTAAACAACTGGATAGTTATTTGCTAAATTACAACGGTGCAGCTTTAGTCCTCCTGACGCCAATGGGGGAGTGATCACCAGGGGATGTGACTGTGGGGTCACTCAGTGGCACCACGAGCAGAATGCTGCTGGAGGAGTCCCACTGCACTTGAACAGTAATGGCCAAGTCCCACTGCACTTTCAGGACAGCAGATTGATTGGAATGAGAGTGAAATCCTAGAACTGTAGAATGGTTTGGGTTGGAAGGGACCTTAAAGCTCATCTCTTGTTCCACCCCCTGCCATGGGCAGGGACACCTTCCACTGTCTCAGGCTGCTCCAAGCCCTGTCCAAGCTGGCCTTGGACACTGCCAGGGGTGGGGCACCCACAGCTTCTCTGTGCCAGGACCTCACCACCCTCACAGGGAAGAATTTCTTCTCTAGGAAATACTGGATCTCGTAAGCTGTAACTCCTTCCTTCCAATCCACTTCTAAGTGCAATCCAGAGACAGGTGACTTTCAAGCATCTTCATGGTTTAGTTCAACTAGAAAAGGTGAAACAAGGTGCATGACAACCCCTTTGTAATGGCATTAGATTAGAATATATTCATATCTATACTTCAAATAATCATTGTAAAGTTCCTATTTCCAGCAAGCTGAGATCCCCTGTGCCACGTTTTCAGGGGGGTCAACAGAGGTTTACAGGGTTCCCTGGTCATCACCAGCTCCTCTGTGCACACACTGGACACCCACAGCAGTGACTGTGGGGCTCTGACAGCCCCTGCCCAGGGGCAGGATCTGCTCCTCCATCCTCCTCCATGCACAGCAAACCCAGAGACGGGGCAGGGAAGGGAGGAGGAATTCTCTGAGAGATCTGACTGCAGGACTGGCCCCACATTTGATGTTGGCAGGAATCCATTCTGTGGCTGATGGAAATCCAGCAGTGCTTTGTGCAGCCCGGGGGAGGAGCAGGGCCCTTCCCTGGCTCTGAGCTGGGGTTTGCTCAGCACTGACTCACTGCAGACACTGCCATCCTCATCACAAACAATTCCCCACAGCAACACAAAGTTCTGTGAAACCTCTCCTCCAAGCACTGACCAACCTCCAACCAGCTGAGTTGGCAAGAGCTGATCAGATCAAAGACTGAAGTGCAGTAGCCCCGGGCAGCAGAAAGTACAAAAATGCATCTACATCAATTCAGTGAATATTAATTCTACCTTAAAAATAAATCAGAAAAATAGGAAAATAACACCTGCATCTCTGTGAATGCTCTAAAGTAACCTGTGAACTAAATGGCTATGCCAGAACAGAGGGAGGCACTGGTCTGTAGGGTGAGCTAAGCTGCCCTGCTCCCCCCTGACCATAAGGACAGCTGGGTTTGACACTGGTACTCACTGCCTGTGTTTTCCACAGCAACAGACACAGGTTTGTCTCCTGTGAATGTCAGAATCCTTTCCTTTGTGACAACCCTGTGAATCACTTTTAGAGGCAGCCAATGACATATAGAATGTTAAAACATGTAGAACATTAGAGTTTTGTCTAAAATATGGGCGGCTACTCAGCTACTGCTGAGTTCCTGAGCTTTGACTCTCTCCTGCAGCTCTGAGGGTGATGTGTCTGCTCTCACTTAGAACGGGCAACAACACTCCCTGTAACAGACTTCTCCAACACAAAAATCTCTGCTACAAAACAAACCCCTGGCACAGGGTGCCCAGAGCAGCTGTGGCTGCCCCTGGATCCCTGGCAGTGCCCAAGGCCAGGTTGGACACTGGGGCTTGGAGCAGCCTGGGACAGTGGGAGGTGTCCCTGCCATGGCAGGGGTGGGATGGGATGAGTTTTAAGGTCACTCCCAATCCAAATCACCCCATGACTTCATGCTAAGGGAGCACTAAGTGAATTCCCCATGTTTTAGAGAGCTGTGGCTATGTCCCTGTGCAGTAGCAGAGGGACTCATTCCCACAGCAGGGCTGGTTTGATTCCCTCCAGCCCCCACTGCTGTGGGTGTGCTTCACTGCTCTGTTTTCAGCCTGACCTGTTTCGACTCCTGACTCACCTGCAGATGAGCCTCTCGCTGCAGACTTTGCATCAATGGCTGAAGTAATTCCACCTTTTTTCTGGAGCAGGGCTCCGAGCCCAGCCGCAGTAACCGCGTTTGAAGTCTGCACAGCCCCGGCGTCGATACCATTCCCATCACTCAGGTTAATGAGCACAGTTCATCAGCCCCGTCCCTTTGACTCCTGCTCTCCTGAAGGGAAAATAATGCATTTAACATGTCAGATATTTAAAGGGTTCTTTCATGTGCAGCCTCAGTTCATCGCTAATAAAATACGTTTTACTCCGCTGTTTCATTCCCTGAGCATTCCGTGCTGTATTGAATTTAAGATAGAGCTTCTTGCCACATTTCTTAGCAGAAAATAGACATCTGAAGACTCATTAAAGTCTTCCAGGCTTCCAGTTGCCCTCTGTCAGGTGGCATTAAACAGGTGCTGTAAGGAAGAGCAGCACCAAGCACAGGCAGAGCACAGGCAGGACCCCCATGAGGATCCCCCTGTCTGGGGCAGGGGCAGCCCCTCAGTCCCCCCCAGGCCATGAACTTCTCCAAGCCCCTCCTTTCTGGAGAGGCACAGAGTGAGTGACTCCCCCTCCACAGGGCAGAGGCTCACTGCAGGAACAGTGCTGAGCAGCTGGCTTTTCCCAAACACCCTGCATTTCCAGGAGGAATTCATTCCTGAGACGAAAGCATCACTCACTGCCTTTCAGTCTTTGCCTCTGACAAGTTTTTTTAGAAAGACACAAACTTGAGGCCGTTTGTCCTGAGCCAAATGAACGTCATTCATCACCTTTGGAGAACCACCATCACTGCAAGCTAATGTCTCCCAGAGCTTCTCGGTTGCAAATTCCTTTATAATACAAAGTTAAAACCAACCTCTGAAATGCAAATAACCCAGCAACCTCCACAAGATGATTTATGCCATGCTATCGTTTTCATGAAAATAAATTAAAAGAAGAAAATGTAATTTAGGGTGAACTGCATTGTATATTAAAATAAAAGAGTGACATTATGTCTGCAAAATGGAGTGTGATGTGTCGCTGCCATTGCTGCTGGAGCTTTAACCTTCCCAAACATGGAGAAAAGGATTCTGATTTATTTAGTTTGATTCCGTATACAACCCATTTTATGGCTTTGGGCACGTCCTGAAAAGACACGTATTTTGATTTCTTTATGTTGGTGTCGTTTCAAGGGAAGGAATTTTGATTCTCAGTCAATGTTTGAAACAGAAAAGGAGAACGAAGAGGCCCCTGCAAGAGCAAACCAACCCCAATCCCTGCACGTGCCCAGAACGTGGGGCATGCTCCTGGCACAGCAGCTCCCAGGCTGGGGTTCAGGGTGTGCCAGGGCACCCACGGGGTCCCCTCGAGGCTGGGGGAGACCAGGGCAGAGCCAGAGCCCGGGCTCCTCCCGCACCTCCCTGTGCCTGGGGTAACTGCACCTCTCTGTGCCTCACCTTACGGTCGGCGTTAACACTCAGAGGTTTGTTCTGCTCTGTTGAACTTTACCAAATGGAGGGGAAAAATCTCTTCTGATGAACTGAGCGGATGTGATAAAGCCAGGTGGGGAACAGTGGGGGAACAGTTCCACTCAGCAGAGCTCCCGGGTGCCAGCCTGGCCTCTCAGCTCCTCAGAGCTGCACTGCAGCCCACTTTGGGCTCGGCCTAAATGGGGAAGAGCTCCTGCACCTGTTCGGTGCTGCTGGGGATGCCAGAGCCAGGGGATGCCAGAGCCAGGGGAATGCCAGAGCCAGGGGGATCCCAGAGCCAGGGGGGCGCCAGAGCGAGGGGGAGCCCAGAGCCAGGGC
>VZRV01009507.1:67547-101416 GCA_013398115.1 Falcunculus frontatus
GGCGCCGGCGGGGGTGCGGGGCCCGGGGGGATGCCAGAGCCGGGGGGATGCCAGAGCCAGGGGATGCCAGAACAGGGGGATGCCAGAACAGGGGGATGCCAGAGCCAGCACAGCCACAGCTGAAGCCTCCCCCAAGGGATGAGCTCACTGCACAAACCTGAGCCCAGGGACAGTGCCCTGAGCCCTGTTAACTGCACAGAACCTGCCCTGAGCTGTCACCTGGCACTCCCAGCCCCAGGATGCCGCTGTGGGCACGAGATCGAGGAGGGACAAAAACACTGCCAGAAGCTAAAACCTGACAAATGGCTTGTGCACAGAACTTGGGTGGGGTTTGTGGTCTCCATCCACATAAATCACCAAAAGCAGCTTATAAAATCCCAGGATTGATCTGCAGGGCTCTCCAAGCTTCATTTTAAATCGCAAATTTCATGCAAGTAAAGACACAGGCCTTAGTTTTATTTTTATTACTACTAATAGCTGTAAGAAAGAGCTGTGCTATTAAAAAGCAACAGCTGCTTACAAATGAACAGATCTTTTCTAAATCAGGGTCATTTCTCCTGGTAACGGCAAGACCCTGGCAGGTAATCGTAATCCTGACAGAAAAATGCTTCACCTTCACTGCTGGCCTCTGAGATAGTAAATCTGAGACAATCTGTCTGGTTCTTAAAATATAATTCCTCTTTACTAGAACTGATCTTCTAAAACAGGCTGGGGGATGTGGCTCCTCATTCTCTCTTTTTCTCTACATTTTCACTGGTTAAGTCTCAAATCTGCTCAGAGTCGCTTTGTTCAGCCCCCAGTACAGATGTTTCTGCAGAAAGGGGAAGTCTTCAAACAGAAAAATATCACAAGCATCATCCAGGGACTGCAAAATCCCAAGCTCCAACCTGGATTCTGCCAGAGACAACACGGCCTTGGGAAAAACCACCCTTCCTCCCTGCAGAACCTCCATCTGCTGCTCACTAATAAAATGGGATTGTAAAACTGCCCCATCCCAAAGGGCAAGTAAAACTGTGAAGGTGAACATTGCAATACAAGCGAGACACACTTTTATAACCCAGCAAATTCCCTTCCAGCCTCTCTTCTCTGTTCAGAGGGAAGCAGCCCCATTTCTACATGAAAGCTGAGGACCAGCTTTGCCATTTGCACAGACTATCTTCAGCAGGCAGTAGATTAAAGCTAAGAGAATAATCCATAGCAATTAATTTATTCAATGAATTTAGCCTCATTTTCTGTTCCCAAAATGTCTGCAAGCTATTTACCATTTTTGTTGTGGTTTCCTCATTATTCACAATTATCTCACCATAACTCTCGGCCTGTAAATTGCTCTGGAACAATTGGCTGAGCACATTTTAGGAGCTCTTTGGGTTGGTTTCAATGTCACACACGGGGCACGGTGGCTCTTGCTCTCTGCTCACCGTTAAGGACAAGAAGGAAGGGAACAGATGGGGCTGGGATCCAACGTGCCTCAGTCACCAGCTGTGCCCAAACCCGGCCCAGTCGCTCTCCTGAGACTCTTGGCTTCTGCAGGAGAGGCACCAGAGCCACTGGAGACTCACCCCTGCCCTGCTTCTGACACTGCAGTACTTCCAGCCCTTGGCACGTCAAGAATTCCTCTTTAAAACATGCCTCTAGAAAAAAAGCTGCATTTTTTGAGAAACGGCGCATTTTTTTGTGTCTGAATATTTTTTTATGTTGGTTTAAGTCTATGTTTTCATAAGCATTTCCATCAGCGTGGAGAGTTACCGTAACATTAACAAATCCTCTTTAATTTCAACCAAAAAAGGCGGAGTCCTTCAAGGTATGTTATCAGAGAGAGCCTCAAGAAGAGGCATTTTAACAAAAACAGAGTGGGGTTACTGGTGGGTAGAGGGGCTGCTGGCAAAGTCCAAAGTCTGGCTTCACAGAGATTCTGAGACATTTCAGCATTTTAATGTGTTAGTGGCTTAGCAAATAAATAAATTACAAAGTGCCAAAAGAGCTTCTGGAAAATACATTAAGGCAATTTGCAAATAATTGCAGTGAGTTGGGCTATTATGACTTTGACTTCTGAAGTATAAAATCTCCCAGAGATAATGATGATAATCATATTGAAAATAGTTGCCACCCTTTAATCTTGTAAGACTAAACAGAGATCTTTGGGAATTGGGGACCCTGTCACTCTAATTGAACATCTGACAGGATGTAATGAGGGTGGGAGGCAGCGGGGTCGCCTGGGTGGCTGTGCAGAATCCATCAGCCCCCGCTCACTGCTCCATCTCCTGCACGGGCTCCCATTCCAACAGCTCCCTCCCAATCAGAGGGCTGTCACAGACACCATTTCCAGGACACATTTGGATCTCAGCACCTCGACTGGGCACGGAAAGATTCGCTGTTCATTTTACGGACAGCTCAGGAAAAATGGCACCAAACCCCTGGAACCAAAGTCATTTGCTGACAATTCTGTTCAGGTGCAGGGAGCTTCATTTTTCTAAAGACAACGGAAATACATCCAAAATCAGCTGTGCAGAGCTGCTTCCAGCAGAAACCTCCTCCTGCCCCCCTCTGTCACAGCACAGATGCTTTTCTTGCCCAGCCCTTTCGCTGGCCCAGGCTGGCAGCCAGGACACTGCTCCTGCCCAGGGCAGGGCGGTGCTGGGCACCCCCGGGAGCATCCCTGCACCACTGAGGGCCTGGAGACTGAGAGGGGGCCATGGGAAAAGTGCAGCAAAGGCTCCCCGGGGGCAGGAGAGATTTAAGGAAAGAGAGAGGGAAAAATACAAACTGCTTAACGGAGGGCCCCACAGCAGGTTTCATTCCAGAGCCTTGGAATGCAATGGAAAAATCCCACTGGCTTCAGAAAAAAAAAAATCAGACTAAATCCATTACAACCTTTCAGCCTGGTCTCCACTTGCTTCAGTCCTTGTGCAGGTGGATCTAACTCAGAAGGGAGAGCTGGCCACCTCTCTGAGAGGGGAGGAGGGTTTCCATGCAAGGACTTGGGGAATCAAAAATCTGGACACCAAAAAAGGGTCTCCACAGTTCCCAGACATCCCTGTCATCTCCAGGCCATTCAGGTTTGGTTTTCCTTTATACCTAACCCTGATCAAGTGGTCTCACCAGCATCTGAAATTTCCTTTTGCTGGGTATCATCATGTTACTCTCAGCAGTTCTGCCCGAGATGTGCAGGATGGATCTTCCAGTCCTTGGTGTTTGTGGCCTTGAAATGCTCAGAAAGAATCCCCTTAAGTCATCCTTTAGCCAGGCAATCCATACTTAATTCTTTCCCATTTCCTCATAAATCCTATCCCAGCTTTAAGTGTTTCAGCAACTCTTGGAATCATCTCCACCTCCCCAGCCCTGGCAGGTGAGCAAGGCCCCAGCAGAGGCTGACAAGGGATGCTCCTGGAGACACAACTGCAGCTGCACCCAGCACCTTAACCCAGAATTAGGCTGCACTTCCATCCCACTCAGCCCCAGAACCAGAATTTAACCTACCAGTGAAATCTCTCTCGAAGCCTGTGTTTCCCATGTGATGCTCCCTCATCACAAGGATTTGATTTATACCCTTTACACTCAGCTCCAGAATGGCAGTGAGGCACCTCTCCCCCTCTCCACACCTTCCAGGACCCACAGCTGATGGGAGAGCTTGGATCTGGGGATGGGAGATGCCTCCCTGCAAGAGTCAGGTCAGGATGGTGAATTTTAATTCACTTCTTCTAAATATCTTCAGGTTATTTTCCCCAAAAGTGGGCTGACAAACTTCATCTTCTTCAGTTCTCTGGCAGTAAAGCCACGGTACCAAATTTGTTGTGCCTTCCCTCCCACCCACCAGCTTACGATGGCAGGGGCCCAGCCAAGGTTTCCAACACGTTGGCGTGGAAAGCACTGCCAGCCTTCTGCTGCTCCAGGGAAGGAAAGCTGCGGGGTTTGATAGACAGCTAGATAGATGGATACAGCCAGAAATACGCTTAATTACGCAATGTCACATTTCTGAGTTATTGATACTGCTCTCCCTTTTTGGAGTAACAAAGACACATTTCAAAACTCCAGTTACATTACAATAGGGGACCAAATCTATTCATTTGGACTATTTAAATGGAGGGTTTTTTCCTTCAGTAGATGTGGTCTTGACTGTGCAGCACAGCCCAAGTGATGTTGTTAAAATCCTCCGCCCACCACTGGTGTGTTGAAAATTAGCCAGCCCAGAGCTGCACACTATTATTACTTAATACATGTTATCTGTGATCAAACACCATTCCTGATATAAGTATTTCAGAATTCACTTTCAAGCTGCATTTTTATGGGGATTTTTTTACTAAACAAGTCAGGCATTAAGCTGGGTCATCAGAATTGACAGGAAAGCCACTGAACTTTGCATCTGGAGCTAAAATAGAACCCTTAAAAATTTCTCTCCAAGTCAGCTTATTGTACAAACCTATTTAAACCTTCACAGGACTAATTATGGCATTCATCTGCCAACATCTGAATGCCCCCCTACCACTGCACTGGTGTGGCTGGCACAGACAGAGCCCAGAGCTCACCCCAGCACCCGGCAGCTGTGGGTCCAGCTCACCACTGCTGAATACTCCCCAGACCCAGGGCTCAACTCCACTGCCTGTGCTCGGCCCCAGCAGGAAATGGGGAGCCCTGGGGGGAGGGCTGGGCCCCTCCCCTGTGACTGTGGGCTGAGCTCTGCCCCTCACACGAGGGGTGAAAGCCCCTCCCCTGCCCCGAGTGCCACCAACAGAACGGGCACTGTGCCTTCGCCTCTCACTGGCATCTCATCCTCCTCCTCACCTCACCTTCTAACAGAGGTGTTATTAAACAAACCTAAAGACTCACCTCGTGTGCCTCCATGGATCTCATTAATTTTCATACCAAGTCTGCTGGGCCATGAACAGGGGTTGTCACCAGGAGGGGGAAGGTCTCATGAAGCGACTGCTCTCACAAACCCCTGCTCTTGTCTCCAGCACAGAACTTCAGTACTGGCAAAGCACGAGAGTACACACAGTGAGGAACATTGATTTTCCAAACATGAAATTCATCAAATGACACAAATCAGCTAAATGACATGAAAATATATCTGGAGACTTCATAATGTCACCTTCCATCCTGATAGGGATTGACAGACACTGGCTGAAGAGAGCTGCTTCGAGCTGCAGAACACCATTGCAGGGTAAGATTATTCTATCACTTTAATAGCAGCTATTTTCCTGTCTCTTAGGGGTTTTCTTTCCTTCTAATTTTACAGCTGTTACACTAGTGACATGCTTTCCACTATTCTAGTTAAAATTGCATCCCATTCTCAAATCAAAGTACATTTTGCTATACACTGAGGGAGGAGATGGAAGAATTCCTCTTCCATCACATCCGACAGAAGGGTGGGAAGGAGACTAAGGCAGAGCAAGCCCTCAGCACTTGGCTGCCTTGGGTGAGGAGATAGTGAGGATGAACCTGGTCTTCTGCTTCACTTTCAGCCCTTTCTGAGCCAGCCTCCTGCCCTGCCTCCCTCGGGGGCTCCCTCTGTGTCAGCCCAGTGTCGGGGAGGAGCTGGGGCTGCAGCAGCATCCCCTGTGCACCTCCCGAGTACTCACACTCCTGCTGAGACCAGCAGGCTCCTCAGCAGCTCCCAGAGCACCCAGACTGCCAGGACCTCCTCAGAGGAGTGACAGCTGGGGTGAACCTGCTGTCCCTTGGGCTGCCTTTGCACAGAGAGAGAGGAGCTGGGGCAGCGCAGACTCCAAACACCCACTCAGGGCTCACTCCTGCCTTGGCACGGCAGAACTGAAAGGCTTTTCAGAAAATATGAAATGATCCTTTACCCTGAGAACACTACATTGCTTTCTGAGGCAGAAGAGTTCCAATGGATGTTCCTGCTGCAGCCAAACCCCTCTGAGGAGCATCCAAGCAGCGACGTTTCAGGAACACTCTTGGGCAGTCCAGCATCTTCCTCTTTCTTTTCCTCTCCTCCTTCTGTATTACGTATTTATTGCTATTGTGCCAGTCAGCAGCAGCTTCTGATATTTCTTCTCAGACAAGACCACACTTTGGCTTGAATAGATAATAGAATTATTAAAATTATTCCAATTTAGATCAGGAAAATCAAACATCCAAAGTTTTCTCTCTCCACTTCGGTTTCATTGCACAGAATCTCCTCAATATTTTTAAAAGCTTGATCTGGTTTTCATCATTAGTATCAAACTTGATCCACAGCAAATGAAGTCAAATGAAAGAAACTTACACTAATTTCTGATTAGCTTAACAGCGTGCTCAGCTCACCTCCAGTGCCAGCAGCCTCATTTTCCTAATAGCACTTTTTCTGCAAATCACTTTCAAATAATGAGGAGCTGAAATAAAATTTTTCCACAAAGAAAAATTGGTAGAAATAAATTGAATTGTTTGTAGCAGCGCCCTTAATGTCAAAGCAACTATTAGTCAATAAAATCTAAAATTTTGGAAAAGTGAGTCAGCGAAACTGAACTCAAGAATCATTATAAAGCTCATTCTCTGTGCTCTAAACTAAGGGGGGAAATGGGTTTTTCTGTGTTTACATTGCATTTCCCCTCACTTAAGTTGCTTTGGGAGAAAATGAAACTTCATATTATATAATTTCAAATGGTAGCCATTGAGATGATTAAATGAAGTTTCCAAAAAGCTGCTGCAGTCTGGAACAGCTCAGGACCTCATTAGACAAGCTGTGCTTCCCACACAGCACCCCAAATCCCACCACCCACAGAGAAGTCCCCTTGGAAAGGCTTTGGATTGCATGGGAATAAATCCAAATAGATGTTGAACATGCCGGAAGGACAAGGGGGGATGGCTTCCCCCTTCCCTGGCAGTGCCCAAGGCCAGGCTGGACACTGGGGCTTGGAGCAGCCTGGGACAGTGGCAGGTGTCCCTGCCATGGCAGGGGTGGCACTGGGTGGGCTTTAGGGTCCCTTCCAGCCCGAACCATTGTGGGATCCTGTGACACGCGGCAAGGACAAGGGACAGACACTGCTGTGCCCCCAGCCACCCATCCCTCCTCCTCCTGCAGCCCCTGCCGTGTCCCAGGGGGATCTGCACCCAGGGAATGATCCCCCTGTCCCCCCACAGCCCGGGACAGCTCCCACCCTGCTGCACTCCCAGGGCTTCCTGCAGGGAACGCTCCTCCATCCGTGTCCCTGGAGGCCTCTGCTCCTCCATCCTCTGCTCCTCCATCCCTGTCCCTGGAGGCCTCTGCTCCTCCATCCTCTGCTCCTCCATCCCTGTCCCTGGAGGCCTCTGCTCCTCCATCCCTGTCCCTGGAGGCCTCTGCTGTGCTCGTTACTTGGCTGGAGCTCCCTCCCCTAATTAATGTTTCCACAGCAGCTCCGAGCACAGTGACAAGTGCTGCTTGAGACCTGACAAATAACCTGCTCCCAGCCACCCCCTCATCCCACCCACCCTGCCAAGCAGAAGAGATGCCTTCGGAGTGCTCTGAAGGAAATGAACGCCCAGCATGGATCCAATTTGTATCTTCCACATTTAATACAACTTGATGGGAGGCTGCACTAGGATAACACCAAACTAAAAATAGCTGCTCCTGTTATCAGAGTTGTTCACTAATTCTGACATGACCCAACATCTGCTTTTAATAGGAACTCACAGGAGTAATTTATCTGAATGAAATTGCAATATAAAATTAGTACCATGCACCTGTGCCTATTGCTTGGGCTGATTTGAATCTGTACGCGGCTTCCAAAGCACATCAGAAGCACCAAACGCATCCCGGCTGTTGCTGCTGCCACGTGCCGAGCGTGTCACACACTGGCACATGCACAGAGCTCCCCTTTTCTCCAGACAGAGCTTCCTGCCTTGCCCTGCACCCAGAGGAGAGCCCCTGCAGGGAGAGCTGCTGGGCTGAGGGGGTCCCCCCATATGGCTCTGTGGAGTGGGGTTGGAGAGATTTTACCCCGACTAATGGGTGGGAGCACTGGAAAAGGAACAAAAACATCTCGTCCCCCTGGCACATTTTGTAGATTGTGTTCTAGCTCCCAGGCCACCCCTGCCGGTGACACTGTGCCACAAAGGCAGTGTACCTTGTCCTGGTGCAGGGTCGCACAGCGACATCGCTGCTGCCCTCGGAACAGGCGTGCAGCTGCTGGGGAGAGCAGACACAGACAGAGGCTGTAGGGGAGAACACGTTCATTCAGCCAGAAACATCCCCGGCAGCACCCTGGGGAAAGCAGGAGCAACTGGAAACGGCTTTGCCTCTCTGGGAACGACAGAAGGCGATGGGAGCACTGCTGTGGCACTGAGGGGCCTTTCCCCTGTTTTCTTTGCACAGATTCCCTGTTCAGAGTGCCCAAGCGCGGCTGTCTCCTGTCCCTGGGGCAGCATCCCCGGGTCACCCGACTGTCCCCTGTCCCCGGGGCAGCATCCCCGGGTCACCCGGCTGTCTCCTGTCCCCGAGGCAGCATCCCCGGGTCACCCGGCCACTCCCTGTCCCTTGAGGCAGCATCCCCGGGTCACCCGGCTGTCCCCTGTCCCCGAGGCAGCATCCCCTGGCCACCCGGCTGTCCCCTGTCCCTGGGGCAGCATCCCTGGGTCACCCAGCCACTGCCTGTCCCTGGGGCAGCATCCCCAGGTCACCCAGCTGTCTCCACAGGGCTCAGGCTTAGCCTGGCTCTGCAGTTTTTCCTGCAGCCTGAGCCCCTGTGTAACCCAGTAAGGGCCCTGCTATCTGGGAGTACTTGAATATAAAATATATCTCCTTTAATCAACAATTGAAGCATTGCTCACATTTTACACATGTGCTGAAGTCCCAGCGGAGAAAAACTTTGTGCTCACCTTTAACTGAAGCCTGACCTCAATTTGAGCAGCCTTCAGGGAAGGGCTGGAACTGGGGCAGGTCTAAGAGCTCTCCCTAAGCAAGAGCTGTAAAAGCTCAGTCCCTCTGTCCCAAGGGACCCCATCCCTCATCTCAACTCCTCTCCTGCACTCCTCAGGGCAGCCTGAAAGCTGCTGCCCATCCTCATAGCCCCCACACCCTCCTGGCCCCACAGCAGTGCCATACCTGCCCACATCCCAGCACTCCAGAGATGCAGCTCCCGACCCTCTGAAGCCAAGGATTGGCATCTCCAGCATATTTGTAACCTGCCCAGAGAGCACTGGGGGCAAAGGCTGCAGCTTCCTCCTAAAGGACAGGAAAAGAGCCAGCTTTCTATCTGCACCACTTACTGGCACTGGGGCTTTCCTTGCCTCTGGCCCAAAGCAAGGCAGTAACTCAGCTGTCATTTAATTAAATTAATCCATCCGAAATATTCACCTTGCATCAATTGGGTAAAACAACCTATAGAGCCTCCTCCAAACACGGTAAGTTGCTGTTTCGGGTCTGAGCAGAGACTGAGAACACAGCGACTACAACAGGTACACCAGAGACACGCAAAGGGATTTTAATTGCCTGCAACTCTGGGACTGTCAAACTGCAGGATGAGGAGGGAGAAGCCTTTATGCTTACCTCACAGTTAGAGATGAGTGGGGTGTTCGAGCTTGAAATGCTTTTACGTGATAAGGGGCTTAAAATAGTAATCAACTTTTCTTATTCAAATAGAAATCTGTTTTTCCCTCCCGTGGCTTCCTGCATGTGCTGAGCCGGTAACTAGGTCATGGAGGCAGGAGGAGCCGGGGGAGGAAAATAACTTCTGTATCCTGGGGATAATTCATGCAGCCAGTTCCTCTGCTGCGGGGCACAGCAGGGCTGGGAGCAGGCAAGGGAAGGTTCTTCCGAGGCCGATGGGCGCCAGGGATGGGGGTTCCCACCGCAGAACTCCCCCCGTGCCGCCCCCCGCACCCCTCAGCTCTGCAGTTCTGCCGGGGGCTGCAGGCTCGGGCACGGTGGGTCAGGGCTGTGCCTGCCAGAAGCAGTCGCCGCTGGGGCTCCAGCCGGAACATCACTGCCCGCAGCCCCGGGGACAGGGGACAGCCACCGGCGGGGCTGGGAGCAGCTGCGAGGCAGAGCCACTCCACAGCCCGAACCTCAGTCCCCAGGCGCTGCTTTCCTATGTGCTGCCCTATCTGTCTATGAAATAATGGCCTCTAGGTCATGGGGGAAATGGCATGGGCACGCCCTCAAGGCTGGGAAGGTGCCATCCATCGGGGGCAGGTCGGAGTCCCAGGGCAGGTCCAGCCCAGCAGCACCCGCTCACCACCCACACGGGACCAGCACCCCGATCCAGGGCTCACCTCCCGGCTGCTGAAGCTGCCACGGACAAGGAACAGAGCCCCCAGAATATTCTGCTGTCTGAAAATTAGATATAAAATACATTACTCAGGAACAATACATGTATTTGAGTTCATAGGGATGGGATAATCATGATACACTTAAGAAACGCTTTACGAAATCCACGTTTGCATTCCTACAGCTGTAGGTGTGCACATACCTCAGAGCTGACCACGTGCAGACAGCCTGGGCACACAACTGGTGCCCTGCAGCATCCTCCCACCCCTGAGCTGGACTCCACTTCACAGCCTGAAACCAAGAGGCTGAGTCCTCCAAGCCAGGACAGACATTCCACCTCTAGAAAGAAACAAAATGAAGATGTCAGTTATGAAGGGAGAAGCTGCCAGGTTTATTAGAGACGTGGTGAGCAAATTAGAAACATATTCATGTGGAGAACAGTTTAACATATGCTTGGAGTTTTTTTCATCTATTCAAACCCAAGACCATCCCCACGCTACCTACCTGTGGCAGGCGTATCACAGCGAATCCCCACATTTCCAATTCATGTCTATCTTCCTTTGGAACCTTTTTGGCAAATAACACACTGAAACACTGCCAACGATTCCCTCCAGTGTGTGATGACGACTGGGCTGCGGTTCTGGAAGTTCTACAGATGAGTCCTTCAGATCGAGTTAGTGTCTCCTCACTGCTCCCGACCGTGCCATATTGCAGCTAATTACTGATTGCCTTCTCTGGAATTTATTCATTAAAACAACAACAAAAATGCATAATGCAATGTGGCAGATCCTCAGCAATTCACACCAGCCTCCCATGGCAGCAGCCACATTCCTGCTACAGCTCCGGAGAATTTAGAGATGCAAATGGACGGATTGGTAGTTTCTGAAAACAAAGCAAGAGATGTTTCTCTTAACAGCTCCTGCAGAGCTGCTTGGGTGGCTCCTGTGTGTGCCTGGGTACGAAAAGCACCACGGGCTCTTCAACTGTTTGCAGCCTGCAAAGCACTTTGAGCTCTTCCTGTTTCTCAGGCATTTGCATATTTTCTCCAGCATTTAAATTCCAGTTCTTCTACCCTGCAACCAGCATGTTGCAGCTGTCACAAATCTGTAGACACACATAATCATACAAACCATTTGTATGTACAGCCAAGCAGCTGCATGTAAGTGCCTGTATAATGAAAATTATATTACAATTAACATTATATTAATATATTAATGAACGGCTATATTCATTATAAAGCCTGTTCATTTCTAGGTATGATATTTCAAACCATTTACAGTAAAACTGCAAAATAATGTTATTCTATTTTTCATGGTGTCTACAGTGGATGAAGTATGACGAAATTCAGATATACCAAATATTGAACGTAGGCATCTTATTAAGTACAAAACATTTGCTCTGGGATGCACTGGAGAAGGAGGCTCATGAGGGAGTCATTAGGGACTCATTCAGTTTACGGGACCAGAGAACTTGGGGCTCCACGAGCTCCCCAAGACACAGGAGTCACAGAGCCATGGAAGGGTTTGGGCTGGAAGATCATCTCATTCCACCCCTGCCATGGCAGGGACACCTTCCACTGTCCCAGGCTGCTCCAAGCCCCAGTGTCCAACCTGGCCTTGGACACTGCCAGGGATCCAGGGGCAGCCACAGCTGCTCTGGGCACCCTGTGCCAGGGCCTCCCCACCCTCCCAGGGAAGGATTTCTTCCCAATATCCCATCTAACCCTGACCTCTGGCACTGGGAAGCCATTCCCTGTGTCCTGTCCCTCCATCCCTTGTAAAGACTCACCCAGTTCCCTGTACCCTTCAGGTGCTGGAAAGCCACACCCAGATCACTCCAAAGCCTTCTCTCCTCCAGGCTGAACAATCTCAGTTTCCTCTAGGAGCAGTGCTCCATCCCTCTGGAGGCCTCGGTGGCTCTGGCTGCCCCCTGTCCCCCAAGAACAGAGCAGCATTGCAGACCACAGCCTTGGAGGGAAGCTTTTGAGACAGAGACCAGCCCTAAGCACAAACCTCTGCCAGCCTGGTGTCGGCAGCTCTCAGCTGGCATCATCACAAGCGCCCAGCTGCAATCCAGGGCAGCGGTGTTCAATACCAGCATGAGGTAATCACTGTATGGAGACGGGAATCTGCTTCCCCGAAACCCAAGTAAAGCTTGAGGCACATCAACCAGAAACATCAGTCATGAATAAAACAGGGCAAAACTCCCAAGGTTATCTTGAGGTAATTGTAGGTTTTTAGTGAAAGGAGCCATGCCAGCCTTGGAGCCATGGCACACCTCACAGATGTGTAAATCACACCCACAGTGCCAGGTCTAAGCTGATGCCAGGCTCACTCCTGCAGGAGCTCCTGGTGTGCAGCCGTGGCTGAGCTCTCTGTCCATCGCCCTCGGGCCAGGCCAGAGCACAGCTGGAGCACAGCTGGAGCACACGGAGCCACCAGGACACCCGGCCCTCGCTGCCCTCCCAGCCATGGGTCAGCAGGTCCCCGCTGCCCCCTCGGACCCCAGTGGGGGTCAGGAGGACCCCAGTGGCCCTGGGCAGCAGCAGGACACAGAACCCCACAAACACAGAGCTGGCCTGCAGGGACAGGAGTCACGGCTCCTGCTGCAGAGAGGACAGCAAAACACTCAGTCCTCTCCTGGAGTTCATTCGGGGTGCTTAACACAGAGGAAACTGGGATGTTTGTTTTCCCAGTGCCTGGCTTTCCTCACTTGAACAAACCCGAGGTCCAAAGTAGCTGTGCTGGAAGTGCTGACGTGCTCCTGCAGGAGCAGCCGTCCCAGTCCATGCACAAACCAGCCCTGGAGCAGATGGACACATGAAATAATTACAGCTGACAGCTGACAACAAGACTAAGAAGGTGTCAGTCCCACAGCAGAACCCTGTCCTTTGAAAAACACATTTAAAACTTTAGCTTAAAAATCCACACGCACACTCAAACCCCTACACTGTTTGAACTGTTTGTTTTCCTTCCCTTTCCTGCTCTTCCCATTTTCCTGAGACTCTGTCCTCCTGGTTTCTAATGAGCGACTGCCCAAATTTGAGTTATAAATGCTCAATATACAACCTTAAAGCTGCACCAGAATCAGTTTTTTTTTTATCAGGTGCCTTTCGTATTCTGCAGTCCAAATATAAATCGAAAACATTTATTTTTTCCAACTTTATTGCATATTCCTGCTTTCTACTAACTCTGCTCACATTAATTCAGCAGCAGGTTCCCAGAGAGGAGCTCTGCCCTCGAGCACTGGTGGTGCCTTTCCATCTACTCCAACAACATACATCAACATTTTATAAAAGCCATAAAATATGCTGCAGTCTAGTTTTATCTTCTCTCTTTGAACATGCAAATAATTTGACTCCATCTTACCGAACCACTCAATAACCAGCGATAGGAAAGAGCAGGGTAATTTACTGCCTGCTGCTGGCAGAGGAGGGGGGAGAAGGGGCGGGTGGAGATGCTTTTCTGTCTGAGGCACTTTGTGTGAACAGTGCTGCTGCTGGAGAAGTCTCACTTCTTCTCAGTCTTTCATCCCTGTGCACTTTTCATCTTTTCCATGTCTGAGAGAAAGAAATCCTTCTGTGCACGAGCTCCCGCTCGTCACACGCTGCTGTTCCCTCCCCATTCCCATCCCCTCACTCAGTCTCACTCCTGCACTCAGAGCCATTGTCCAGCCTGTGCCTCGCTCAGGCACCTCCACCAACAATCCCAACACCAAGAACATCCTGCATCAGAGGGTGGCACTGGCAAAGCCTTGGAGCAGGATGTTCTCCCCTCAGAGAGCACCAGCACCGGCCCAACCCTCTGGGGGCACGAGCCTCAGCCCGGCTTTGGGGGCACCAAGACACCCCAGGACCAGGACATGCGGAGCCCCCGCTCTGCCCCCGAGCCCGTCCTGGGGCCGAGCAGGGTCCCCTGGGGCTGAGCAGGGTCCCCTGGAGCCGAGCAGGGTCCCCTGGGGCCGGGCAGGGTCCCCTGGGGCCGAGGAGGNGTGGGGTCCCTTGGGGCTGAGCAGGGTCCCCTGGGGCCGAGCAGGGTCCCCTGGGGCCAGGACAGGGTCCCTTGGGGCCAGGGCAGGGTCCCCTGGGCCTGAGCAGGGTCCCTTGGGGCCAAGCAGGGTCCCCTGGAGCTGAGCAGGGTCCCCTGGGGCCGGGGCCGGGTCCCCTGGGGCCAGGGCAGGGTCCCTTGGGGCCGAGCAGGGTCCCCTGGGCCTGAGCGGGGTCCCTTGGGGCTGAGCAGGGTCCCCTGGAGCCGAGCAGGGTCCCTTGGGGCTGAGCAGGGTCCCCTGGAGCCGAGCAGGGTCCCTTGGGGCTGAGCAGGGTCCCCTGGAGCCGAGCAGGGTCCCCTGGGGCCAGGGCAGGGTCCCTTGGGGCCGAGCGGGGTCCCCCTGGAGCCGAGCAGGGTCCCCTGGGGCCCCACAGCCACCAAGGCCGGAGAGCTGCGGGCTGTGGACGTTCCTCATTCAGCCTCGCTGCCCACAGCTGCAGCACACGGGGAACAGCAATGGCCCTGGCACTGGGAAGGGACTGGAGCATGGAATGGGAGCACCTGCAGCCGGCTGTCACGGGACCACACCGGGCAGAGCCTGCACCCAGCGGGGCCAGGGGGCTGCGGGCACAGCTCCTGGGGATGGGCAGGGGGGCACTGGAGCTGACGGGGTGCCCAGCTCCAGCACAGCAGCCCTGCAGCCAGGGGCCCTGCAAGGGGGGTCTGGGGGACCCGGGGAGCCCCTCACTGTGCCCCACAGCGTGTGACCAGAGCCCCAGCCCAGCTGATCCTGCTGGAGCATCCCCCAGCTCCGTAACGTGCTGCTGTCAGCCGGGCAAGGAAAAGCAGCAAGCACATGGTGGGGAGAGGTGGGCTGGCAGGCCAGAGCACAAGCAGCAGCCCAGGCTGGTGTTTTCCAGAACCACTTCCACTGACTCTAATTAAGCTCTCCCCAGACTCACCAGCTTGGCGAGATTAAAGCAGAGCGATCACGCCGAGGAGCCCGTGCAGCTCTCCCTGCAAGCACTCACAGTTCTGGGGCTGAATTCACACACAAACACATCACAACTGCGCTCTGCAAAGCCACAGTGACCTACTTTCAAGCCAATTTACGTGTACTCCATGGGTGCCTCGAGTCACTCTATAAACAGAATATCGTTTTGCCTTTGTTAGACAAATGTGACCTTCATTGGAAAAACCAGAAATCCCTCTTGTCCTACAAAGGAGTTGTTCCATTGAGAAACAGTGGCCCAGGTCCTCACAGCCCCCTGGGCCTGGCCCAAAGGCTCCTACAAACACCCACCTAACCAGCCTTCAGCTCCAAACCAGCAGAGCTGGGAGAGCTTTCCTGGTGGTATTTGGTGTTTTCATTCCCCAACACCGAAGCTTTGGAATTGCACCTGAACTCCGGCTTCCTTCCTTCTCTAATGAGGGCTGCCACCTTGTCAGCTGAGAGAGCAGGATCTCTCTTCTCTGCCCTGTTAAATGCATCCTTTCCCAAACCTCCATGCAGTGTGTACATATCCCAATGTCCTAATTTGTCTAGGACATTCTAGACACATCTATCTAATATGGTAAGCCGTATTAGAATCTGCTCTGGTGGTGCTGGGTCTCCTCGTGGCCATGAAGAAGAGCATCAGCTGAGGCTGAAGGAAGGCCACAGCCACCCTGGACAGACAGAAACCACGTAACAGGATGGAATGCAATAAACAGCGCTGAGAAGAAAGCATTCAGGCACATTTCCAGACAATAATGATGGAACTTAAACTGCTGGTAAAATTGTACCATTATGATTCAATTACCCAAAGAAAGGTTCTACTCAACACATCTAAGAAACAACAAAATACGGGTTCTGGGATACACAAAACCCAAAAAGCTTGCCAATCAAATGTTCACCTGGAATGTGTGTACTCCTATTTCCACTTTTATCTTTACAATTGTAGGATGCCCAGTTTTGGGCTCGGAGCTGGCACATGCTGGCCAGGCTCTGCAAAGGCTTTTCCCTGCCCTCTCCTGCTGCCTGTTCAGGTGCAAAGGCAGAGAAAGGGGCACAGCTCAAACCTCTCCTACTGGGGTGCCCAAGAGCAGCAGCAGAGGCACAGAGCAGCCAGCAGCAGGGTGGGATACAGGAGTGCAGCCAGGGCAGGATACAGGAGTGCAGCCAGGCCAGCACTGGCCATGCAGGCAGCACCCCCTGCACCCCAGAGCTCAGCACCCACTGTGCCAAGGCACATCTGGAGCCTCCTTTTGTACCTACTGCTGAAAACCTGCTGGCAGCAGCTGCAGCTGCTTGACAGCAATTAGAGAAGGGGTGTTGGACAGCAAGTTCCTCTCATTCACACACCAACCCCACCTCCTTCCACCCGTCAGTTCAGCTTTACCAGATGAGCTTTGTTGTGACATTTCATAAGTAGTAGAATTCTGCTTCTTCCTCTTCTGCCTTAAAGTCAAAGCAAATCAAAAACTGAAGCAGAAAAAGGCAGGGATGGATGGGATATTGGGAAGGAATTGTTCCCTGGGAGGGGGGGGAGGCCCTGGCACAGGGTGCCCAGAGCAGCGGTGGCTGCCCCTGGATCCCTGGCAGGGCCCAAGGCCAGGCTGGACACTGGGGCTGGGAGCAGCCTGGGACAGTGGAAGGTGTCCCTGCCCATGGCAGGGGTGGCACTGGGTGGGCTTCAGGGTCCATTCCAACCCAAATCATTCTGGGATTCTATAATTCAGTTACTGCATAATAACATATTGACATGTGAAATCATTTTGAAGACCCCGAGAAAGAAGCTGTTGTAAACAATTCTTGCCGAGCAGAAATGCAGCACACCGAGCTCCCAGAAAGCTCAACTTGCAAACTAATTACTCTGTGGAGATACCTGTCTGGGAGGCTTTTGGAGGCACATGTGTGTTCTTCCAGAGCACAACAGCTAAGCCAGGAGAAAAACCAGAGTTCGCCATCCAGCCCTCACTGGCTTTCATTTTTTGCTCCACTTCACAAGCAATAACTGTGGGATGATAAGGATTTGCAAAACAAACAGAAGGCTGCACAGTGCTTGTGTTTGGAAGCTCTGAGCATGAAAATCCATTTCAGGCCCTATCTCCCCCCTTGCCGAGATAAACCCCTCCTGAGCGTGCTGCTTAAATCTCCTACAGAAACAAACAACCCCAAAGCCTGTTATTTTCTTGGCACAGCTGCTCTCAGAGCAGGGACCTGAGCACCCCATCCAGCCACGTTTTACATTTGCCCAAGTCCTTCTCCTCGAAGTTTAAAGCAAGAAAATGAAAATTGCCTCCACAAAGCACAAAACCAAGTGGGATTCGCTGAGCAGCCGCTCCCAGCAGGACACCATGGAGGGATCCCACTTCCATCTCCTTCCTTTGCCCCCCTCTGAATGTAGATCATTTCCAACGCACAGGGGAAATGAGGGTCCTGAGGCAGCAGGGCTGGAGCCCACTCAGTGACACCCTGAGCTCGTTATCAAACACCACAACAAAATGCTGTGTTCTAACCCATCTAACCTAAAAGCACAGTCAGATTTTATGTTAAACAAGAGCAAAGGGAATTGGACAAATACAACGGAGGGAAAATCCGTTTGGACCCTAAATGCTCTGCAGTTTAAAGAGCTGAAACCAGCTGGAGGTGGACACGTGTTTGGGGGGATGTGGAGGGGTCTGCTGGCTTCTCTCTGTGCCACGGCCACTGCTGGGGAGGGCCCGGGAGGGGACTCTGCTCACCCCAGAGGGAGCCAGCAGGATGGCACCTCGGTCCCCTCCCCATCCCTACACACACCTTGTTCAGCAGGAGAAGAGAATAAAGCTGTTTGCCTTCAAAAACTTCAGCATAGAGTTTTATATTCAGAATAATAAAGTCTCAAAGGAGAAAGAAGCAATTTTAACTTAAAATTACACCATTCGCTCAGTCTTTACCATTTTTTAACAAACACATGGCTCTGTCTCTGCCCTAGCAATCCTCAGTTCTTCCTCTATATTTCTCATAGTTCTAAGCTAATTAATTTCTCACAATAACAACCTCCCAGAGACATACAGCTGGATAATCCTCAGCCCCTCCTGAAGTTAGCTTCCTGGAGGGCTGGGGAGCAATTACTACCCATTAGTCCTCTGCCATACACAGACACAACGGGGTTTGGATCGATTGTTTTTGTAGGAGCACCATAAGAGAAAACAAGAGAGTGTGGGGTCCCTGTTAGCAGAAACTTTATGGGGAGATGAGGTGAGAGGCTGGGGTGCAAAGACGGGCACAGCTCTTTAATCTTCATTTACTCACAGCAGAAGTAGGAGCAGGGTGCAGCCTGGGGGCGTTCCTGTGATCCCCTGGGGCACCAGGATGGGAGACTCCTCCAGAGCAGGAGCACAGGGAGGATCCCCCCCTCACCAGGGGGATCCCACAGCCATCGATCCTTGTGCATCCCACACATCAGCTGCCACCAAAGCTCCTCCTGCATGTCCCAGTGGCAGGAACAGCTGCTAAAACCCGAGGGGTGACTCTCACTGTGCTATCAGGGAGCAGCCCAGCCTGCACTGTGTTTTGTGGGAGCAAAAAAAACCCTGAGTTTCCTCAGAAGAACCCAACCAAAGCCTCAGGGGGACAGTGAAGGCCAAGCTGGGCACCCTCAGGAGCAGAACACTGCTCCAGGGTCCCGCTGCTGGCCGGTTCTGCAGGTCACACACAGGGGAATCATTCTGTATCAACAAAGGGAAAACTAATACCGTGCAGAAATATCCCACACAACACGTGCACTAATAGAATTGTATCGTGTTAATAGTCACAAACACGTTTTGCCAGCTCCCTGTGTATCTCTGAAGCTTTCCTCTGAATAGAGGAGGGTGGAATAGTTTAAATAACATCCAGACTGGGCAGCAATTGGCCTTTTCTGGGAATGCCCACAATAACAAGAACAGCAGAGGCCAAACTGTTTTCTCTGAAAGGTATTGTTTCTCCTGAGGTGTTTGTTCAAAACACCGATCCAGATACCTGGAAAATTGAGTCTGAACCCATGAAAGTTCAACAGCAAGGGAGACATGGCTTAGGTTCTCCAAACAGCAGCACTGCTGCTCTTTATAGAGCATTATTTCTAATTGTGATCCTTACAGATGCAAACCCATGTATGAAATCATTGCTTACCATCAGCAGCACCAGAGGCTGGTGAGGATCATCCTGCTGCACCCCTGCGGAGGGCAGGGAAGGGAGCCCCAGATCTTAAAACAGCTGCACAGGCAGGATTCCAGCTGGAAAAGACATCCAGAAAAACACTTGTCAGGGTGGAGCACGGGACTCCAGGAACCCAGCGACACTCGGGGGCACAAAGCACAGCTGAAATCAAGTGTTCATTCGGCTTAACTTGGGTAATTTATTTTTTCTCTGATGTCCAGCTCTCTTCAAAATTTACATCTGCTGACTGGATTGGAGCCTTTCATGTTCTGTTTTTGAATTATATGTTGCATATGTTACAGTGCAAGAAATTTGACTTTTCAAATGCCAACAAATGGCTACAAAATTGGCCCCTCGTGAATAACAGCCCAGCAGCATTTCCATGTAATTATTTTGCCCGGGAATTTAATTTGCGAGACATGAAAGTTCTGCAGGATGAAAGAGCAGCGCATAATGATCCCTGAGCACAGGGAGAGGCTGCTCGGGGCTCTGGGGCTGCAGATGCACTCCCTGCAGCCAGCAGTGTCCGTGCTGGGGCTGGGCGATGCTCTGTGGGGACAGCAGCGCTGGGTCAGCCAGGACTGAGAGGGTGGGACCCATCACCGCCCTGCCAGCCACAGCCCGGGGTGGGAAACACCCCCCTGTTACTGCAAACCCCTCGCTCGGGATCAGGCAACAACCAGGGGGGCTCTGGCAACTCTGTTACTCAAATTATAACTGCTGTTAACTATCACAGAACCCCAGAATGGTTTGGGTTGGAAGGGACCTTAAATCTCAGCCGTGCCCTGGGCAGGGACACCTTCACTAGACCGGGTTGCTCAGGCTGCCAACTGCCCTTAGGAAACAAAAGATCATTTTATCGTCTTAAAACGCCGAACGAAATCAGACAAAGCAATACAAAATAAAACCACGGAGAATCACGTCCCACTGTCACAGAGCCAGTCCCACTGTCCCTCTGGGCTTGGGGACACGGGGCTGAGCCCAGCCTGTGCCCAGCCCCTCCTCAGCCCCAGCCCTGACCTTGCTCCACAACTCCTCAGTCTCAAGGCTCAGCAGGCACTGACTGAATTGAAAGCAGATGGCATTTGAGACATTTCATATCACTTTTGTCCTGATTCACTCCAGATAAAGTTCTTATATAACTCTGACATTTAGTGTCTCAATCCAGGGAGAAATTTTCCCTTCTTTGTCCTGTACTCTTGTGCTTTTTTCTTCTTTTTTAAGATTTAAAGTTAAATGTTGACCATGTCACTGTTGAAATAGATTAACTCTAGTAGCCATGAGGGGAAGGCACTCAAGGGAGCAGGACATGAGCTGTCTGATCACCACGTGTCAGTCCAGACTCAGCCTGAGGCACGGAGCAGCTCCAGGAGGGCTGGGGACAGGAGTGGCACTGGCTGCTGGGGGTTCCAGGAAGCCAAGGACGAGCCTGGAGCTGCTGGGGACCGGCAGGGACAGGTATTTTAGCCGAAAAATACAAGCCATCAGCCACCTCTGCAATGGCCTCCTCAGTAGGAGGCTGACATCATTAGGGCCTCTATGGGGTCAGTAGAGAGGGAGCAGTGCCGAGCTTAGGTAACCTAAGTCATCCTAAATTGCAGAACCTCACCAGGAGAGCCCAGACAACGAGCACCCTGACTTGGCCACATCACCCAGCTTTAAGGAGCCATCTACTTCAACCTCATCAGGTTCCTACCACAGACTCCTCCAAGGTGTGGAGCCCCCGGTTTGATTATCTAGTCTCTTCCCAGGAATAAATTCCTTTTGAAAGGAAAAAGTAAGTGAAAAAGAGAAAATCTAGATAAAATCTTCTTGGATTTTGAACTGGGGCACATTTCTATCCAGAATAAGTTTTATTTAATATTTGTTGTTGTTAAACTAAGCTCAGCAAAGTGCTTTCTCTAAAGATCGACAAAAGCTGTAGAAAGACAGAAGCAAAGACAGATCACGGGATTAGGAATGATGTGTAGGAATAGAACACAGATGAGTATTTGGTTAGTAAGATCATATTGAGCCTTATGGGATCCCGAGACTCCTGGTTAAATCCTGATGAACTCAAATATAAAGCACCAGAAATGAAAGCTTAATGCTGGGCTTGATTTTGACATTTTTGCCTCGGAAACCTTCCAAGGTAGGCTGAATAGACAGAGACAGCAACCTTGGAAAAGCTGAGAACCTCCATAAGGTCTTCATCAACCAATCTAGATGGAAGTATCTGAAGGAAAAACTAATTCACATGGAAAAACAAACCAACCAAGCACCCCAAGAAAATATCAAATGCCAGTAAAACAAGTTTATCTTTTCCATTTCATCAAATACCCAGGAATATGTTCTAAACAAGATTCGTCCACCTCTACTGCAGGATGCTTTGTCCCCTAATCACATGTTACAGAGAACCTAAGTAAATTGTTTTTCAAGAACAGTTTCCTGACCATGAGACATTAATCTCACGGCTGTTTGGGCAGCTGGAGTTACACATCCTCTCACAACAGCAGGTTTCACTTGGGTGAGATTGGCCAACAAGTCCTGGGCTCCTAAAAGCAAAGGGGCTGTTTGAACGTTCTGTGATGGTCTGTTCCAGCCTGGAACCAGGGGCTTTCACTGCTGCTCCAAGTCTGCCCCAGAATATGGTTTGTAGGCAGATGAAAACTAAATAGAAGAGAAAATAGTTTGATATTAAGGTGACAAAAGGCACTGATTACCCCAGGAAACCTGCAGCTGGCGAGTTAAACACATTCTGCCCTCGCACTGCTTGTGCCTCCCCACCTGCTCTGAACACAGCCAGGGCTGAGCTGGGGCGGGCACGGGGCAAAGCCAGCGAGGGCTGTTTGCTCTGGATGGCTGGAGGATAAAGTGTTTGTCATTCCAGGCTCGATACAGCAAGAGCACCACCAGCAGCTGCTGCTGCCAGAGCTGAGCTGGCAGCTCCCATCCTCCCTGAGCCCGGCAGGAGCCAAGGGCATCGCCCTCCTCCCCATTCTCCCGGGGGACCTCCGCAGGGGCAGGATGCCCTCGCTGGCCACACGCACAGGGGTGGAATCTGCGTGTGCACCCACACCAGGACACCACAGTGCCTGGGTCTAAACACTTTGTTTGCTTTGTTCAAGCAGCAGTTATCACCAAACGGGTGTAAGCTAAAATAAAAACAGAGAAAGAGCAGTGTTGTCTGTTGAAAAGATCTTACCTCTCCTCGAGACACCCCAGGAGCCATGCCTTGGGCAGAGAATTGAAATATTAGTCTCTGTGAAACTAGTTATGGGCTATTGGTTAATGGGCTAAATTAGTCTCCGTGAAAAATTACCCCATTTGACTTTATCATGAGCCTTTGGCCACACACGCTCCGAGGAGATAGAGATCCATTAATTAGTGCTCGTTATTGCTGCCTCAGGTGGCGTTCGTTTCGCCTGAGCTCCTGCACTTGGATTCCCAGTGAATTATTCCCCATGGAATATTCCTACCCCCACACCCAGGGGCTCCCGGAGACACCCAAGCCCCAGGTGGATTTTCTGCTGTTTTCTAAGGGCCATTAGGGGTGAGTTTGGGCCATTTTAGGGCAGGATCCTTCATTTCCCCCCTGCCCATCGCAGATGGGTTCTGTGCCACTCACACGCCCCTAGTTTGGCTTCTTCTGCCGTCTTCCCTCCCTGTCCCCACTTCCCTCACCCAGTGATGAGGCTCAGGAACTTTTGGGGGCTCGTGTCCCCCCTCGGTGACCCCAGCCTGTCACCCAGGTCCCCAGGCAGGTTCTCCCCGTGGCTGTGGAGGTCACCCCCAGGGACCCGAGGGCCCGGTCCCACAGCCCGGGGTCACTGCTGCAGGACAGCTCCTGGCTGCACCCAAATTATCTGCACCTCCCTAGCACTCGGGTGGGCCACACCCCAAAAACAAAGAGCCCCTTGAAGTCAGCGACGGTAACAGCCCCAGTCAGAGCTGCAGGGGAGGGGGTGAATCCTAAGGCTTGCCAATAAAAGGCAGCTTTAGAAGTTCATGGATATTTTCTGGGAAAAAATGTAATATTAATCCTAAGCTTTGAGATAAACAGCCATGCTACATTTAAAAGATGCTCTATTTATTCTAGGGGGGTTTTTTAATTATAAAATCAATGAAGTGTTAATGATTTTAAGAATTACTTCAGCTCTCTGGGAGTTTCAAAACAACTTTTTTTAGTCTATGGCATAAATTCATAAGCTGCTCAGTTTGACCAATTTGTCAAGACAATTTCCATTAGTAAACATGAATATTTAATGAAAGGGAAAAATGGCATGAGCAACTTCACTTAAGCGACTAATGACTTACTGGAAAACAAGTAAGATACATTAATATGCTACTTCTTCAGGTATTTGCAGAGCATAACCACCTAAATATTCAGTGAGCTCCTTATTTTACCCTGTCTTTATTTATCTGTATATCTTTATCTGTGTGTCTGCCATCGCCATTGCATATAGATGTCAGCAAATCCACTCAAAAATAAAGCACTTTTTAAAAATTTAATCCAGTCGCTGCTGCTTGTTTCCATGTGGATTTCACGAGGGGGACTGAAAGTCCTTTCTCCTCCTTCATTGCTAAATTGGCCAATTTGTTTGTTTGTTTAAGGGCAAATACAAAGGCCTGACGACCTCACAGCATTTGTTAATGTACTGAAGGAGAGAAAATCAGTGCAAGGCTCTGAGAAACCAACTCAAGACCCAGGAGTTGTTCCAGATCTCAAACCACAGCAGGCTGCCAGGAGCAGCTGGCCGACAGCAGGCTCTGCTTTCCAGCCATCCCCTGGTGTGACATTCCCCTGTGGAAACACCTCGGGCCATTTCAGAGAAAATACCAGCGGAACGGGCAGAGCCGATGCTGAAGCAGGACCAGGGACGGATGTCTCTGTCCAAGGAGACGAGAGAATGGTGTCGGAGCTCGTGCACGTGTTGCTGGTTACCCCCAGCCACAGACTGAACAGACAGCACCAGCGATGCCCCGCCTTTCCCTCTGCTTGTCCCATTGTGGGGTGGCCCCGTCGCAGTGTCCCCAGCGGGGCGGCACATCCATCTGCCCCGGGCGGGCACACATCCCTCTGCCCCGGGCGGGCACACATCCCTCTGTCCCGGGCGGGCACACATCCCTCTGCCCCGGGCGGGCACACATCCCTCTGTGCCGGGCGGGCCCACATCCCTCTGCCCCGGGCGGGCACACATCCCTCTGTCCCGGGCGGGCACACATCCCTCTGCCCCGGGCGGGCACACATCCCTCTGTCCCGGGCGGGCACACATCCCTCTGCCCCGGGCGGGCACACATCCCTCTGTCCCGGGCGGGCACACATCCCTCTGCCCCGGGCGGGCACACATCCCTCTGTCCCGGGCGGGCACACATCCCTCTGCCCCGGGCGGGCACACATCCCTCTGTCCCGGGCGGGCACACATCCCTCTGCCCCGGGCGGGCACACATCCCTCTGTCCCGGGCGGGCACACATCCCTCTGCCCCGGGCGGGCACACATCCCTCTGTCCCGGGCGGGCACACATCCCTCTGCCCCGGGCGGGCACACATCCCTCTGTCCCGGGCGGGCACACATCCCTCTGCCCCGGGCGGGCACACATCCCTCTGTCCCGGGCGGGCACACATCCCTCTGCCCCGGGCGGGCACACATCCCTCTGTCCCGGGCGGGCACACATCCCTCTGCCCCGGGCGGGCACACATCCCTCTGTCCCGGGCGGGCACACATCCCTCTGCCCCGGGCGGGCACACATCCCTCTGCCCCGGGCGGGCACACACCCTGCTGTCCCTCGGGCACACCCCGCGGTGCCCCGGGCGGGCACACACCCCGCTGTCCCAGCCAGGCACACCGCGGCGCCCCGGGCGGGCACACATCCCTCTGCCCCAGCCAGGCGGGCACACATCCCTCTGTCCCGGGCGGGCACACACCCTGCTGTCCCTCGGGCACACCCCGCGGTGCCCCGGGCGGGCACACACCCCGCTGTCCCTCGGGCACACCCCGCGGTACCCCGGGCGGGCACACACCCCGCTGTCCCAGCCAGGCACACCGCGGTGCCCCGGGCGGGCAGGGCTGCGGTCACAGCCGCTGTCAGAGCCGGTACCGAAGCTGCGGCGCTGCTGCCCTGCGCTCTGTGCCTCTCCGCGGGCAGGTGCCGGGCTGCTGTCGGGGTTTGGTCCCAGCTTGCTGCGCAGGCAGCCCCGGGCACACCAGGCTCAGCCACACGCACAGCAGCTGGAAAAAGTCATCATTGCGATGAACACAATTACGCCGTTTGAGAGCGAAGTCGGCGCTCCTCAGGCAGCAGCTCTCCTCCCAACTGACCTCCCTCCGCCACAAATCGCTTTTGACAGGCGCTCACAAATCCCGAAGTGAAAAGCTGTTTCCTTTAGTCACTATCCCCGTAAAATACACTGACTCCCTTAATTACATGCTTAGTTTTTTTTCCAAAGGCTCTACCCATGCATGTAGGCAATAACTCAAGCTCAGAGGCAAGGGACCATGTAATAGAGCAAGAGCAGTGCAGTCAGATGGAAAACAGCCCACCCCAGTGCCCAGGGGCCGGGGACTCTGCTGGGGCGGGCACCAGCTCCCCATGGACACGTCCCACACACGGCAGCTGAGCTCTGGTGCTGGGGACTGTTTGCTGTCACTGGCGCTGCAGAGCCGCAGCACGGAGACCCCCAGGCAGCAGGGTCACACAACTCCTGTGCCCATGGGGTACCCACGGCGGGCTGCCCGGTCAGACTGAGGACCCAGGAGCCCAAATTCCTGCCTGCTGCATCTGTGATTTGTGTGACAGAGCATCTCCCTGCTGCAGGTGCAGTCCCAGAGGCACTGGGGCACTGCTGACACTCTGAGGGTCAGAGACCCCCAGGGCTCGGCACAGCTTTGTGCCGGTGTGCCCTGAGCTGGGGGAACACTTTGTGCTCAGACCGTGCCCAGTGGGGGCTGTTAGAGATGAAACATGGGCATAAAGTCTCACAAAATGAAGGAATTCCCAGTCACACATCTGACTCACTGGGCTCTTCCTCAGTGCTACAGGCAGCAAAATCAGCAGGTCCGGGAGCAGGAGCCCCGCAGCTCCCATAGAACAGCAGAAAAATCATGAAAAAACAACATTGCCTCCATTATCCTTTCAAAATACAGGAAGAGAAAAAACATTGCAAAAGAGAAAAACCTCTTTACTTCAACAGAATGATAAGCAAAGGGTTCAGAACACAAATAGCTGTGTAACACCTCCATCTCACCCCACGAGGGGCTCCTCTCCCACAGCACACCCAGCTGCTCTGCTGGAGAGCAAGAAATTCCTCAGTGACTTCTACAGCCTCGTCTGCCGAAGCCGTGCGTCCTGGGCTCCACCAGAGGTGGTGCCCCTGGTAAATCCCCAGGTTCCCCACAGGACTGGGAATGCCTGAGGACAGCTGCGTTCCTGGAAAGCTGCAGGGGATCTCAGTGGTATCGACAAGAACGGCACCAATCGATGCCTGGCACATCAGAAAGGAGAGGGAGCTGCTCTCAGCCAGGGCACACTGAGATGAAACGGGGGTGTTTGCTCAAAGGAGCACCCGACCGACCTGCAAATCTTCACAGATCATCTCTGCTGAGCGGTTTTTGTGCCCTAACTCAAGAACATCAGAAGCACTTCAGCCAACCATTTCTATGTGAATTTGATATGGATTTACTCATGGCAGAGTTTGTTTGAAGTCTGCAACAAGACACCTTTATGCTCTTTCACCCCAAAGCATCCTTCTGCTGTGCTTCGAGGTAGACAAGCAAAAAAAAAAAAAAAAGAAAACAAACAACCCAAATCCAACAATTAAAAAGTAATTAAAAACTATTCCTCTGAAAGGAGGAAATGATAACAAAATACAGCTGATTTTCCATATACTGCATGTGGCCTACCCACACCATTTACAAACTCTGGTGATAGCACTTGATCACGGTCATTACCAGAAACAGAAAGTACATGAAGTGTATTTCTGTATGGGAATAGAAAACTCTGTCTTTAGAGCAAAACCCGAGCTGGGGCTGTTTCTGACATCCAGAGCCAGGCACAAACTGCAGACCAAAGGACAAGGGGAGCTGTGAATCTCAGAGCTTTGATGGCCTCTCTGGAGGGTGTGAGAGCCGTCCGTGCTGGCCCAGCCCGTGCCTGGGGGCAGGAGCTGCCCCAGCGAGCGGCTCTCTGGGGCCTCAGCAGGTTTGCTTTTTAAACACACGCCTTTAAAAGCATCCTGCCAAAAATCTGTCTACTTCCAAACCCTCAGGCTCGAACATCTTTTCCTGCAGTGCTCCAGCGCTGCTGCAGAGGGGAGCAAGAGGGGTGACAAAGGTGAACTACAGGAAATAAGGATGCAGACAGAGGAGCGCTAAGGATTCTTGGGAGGAGGAGGAAGAGAAAAGATCAGTTGGACATTGACTGGACTCACAGTTTTAGAATTCTGCATCTAACTCTGCCCAAAGTTTTTTCAGTTATTTATCCAACCCTACCATGGCGTCTTCCTAGTCCATCCCCCCTAAAAGCAACAGAAATAACTACATCCTCACAACTTCTCAGAGAGTTCCCTGCAGTTCTCTGAGTCACAGCCAAAATTCTGTCTGGAGCAGTTATTTTGGGTACGACTTTATCATCGGGGAATGAAGGAATTAAAAAATAACTTCTTTTCTGGTCAAAGAGTTTATTGTCACATCTCATATTTCGTTCTGAATTTCATTTTTTCAGTACATTCCTTTTCTGGAGCAACATTCATGGATATGATATGATATAAGCAGGGTGCTTGGACAGCAGCTTTCCAGTACAGGGACTTTATTTGGAAGTGTATAAAACGCCAAGAACTAATAAAATATTCTTGCCTCCCAGGGCAAAGCATGTGCAAGATAAGAAGGGGCAACCCTGAATGGATTATAAACACACAAGTTTCTCCAAATTCCCTTCCCCCACCCAGTTTTTAACACAAAACAAGATAAAATACAAAAATAGCTTTGAGCATGCTTGAAAGTTTAATCCCGGAGTGGAGGAGCTGGGAGTGCTGCTGGGATGCCTTATCACCGTGAGATCCAGGGTCCCGAGGGAGGATGGGGCAGGGCAGGACAGGGCCGAGCCTGGGGGGCAGAGCAGGGCTGCAGGAACATTATCACAGAAAACACACGCTGCAAAATCTGCTGCTGCTTCCTCACAGCGAGAAGCAGATCCCACCCCACAGCGCTGTGGGGAGGATTCATACCCACACTTCAGGGCAGGCAGGAAAAAGTACTGGAATTCATTGCACATTATACACACACACATATATATGTATGTATATATATATGTGTGTGTGTGTGTGTGTATATATATACACACATATGTATATATGTGTGTGTGTGTATATATATGTATGTATATATATAACTTGAATTCATTGCACATATATATGTAAGAAATCTGGAATTCACTGCACACATATATAAAAGAGAATTCATTGCACATCTATACCCACACAAACACTTCAATTTAATGTGCACAAGTAAAGCTTTCATTTCCATTAATTTGCACGATAAACATCTTCACTAATTATACACTGTGCTTGCACTAATCACCTGCCTCAAGCCATCAGATTTTATGTGGGGCTCCTGTCAGATCTCATAAAGCAAATAGGACTGGATCAGATGCTTGGGTGAAAACCTTCCTACACCCTGGTGCTAAAATCATGTACTCAGCTGCAATTCTTCCTTCAAAATGGACAGAAAAGCAGCTAATTCTCAGCTGAGGCTGCCTCCACCCTGCCCACTCACTGGCTCCATAGATCCCAAAATCAGGCTACTGGCTTTTTCCTCCCGTCTTCCCCCTGCCCTGGAACACTCATTTTTGCTATCTACCAGAATTCCAGTTCCCTGCTGGGTTTGTCCTTCCAGCTCCCATTCCTGCCCCAAGCTGCTTCTCATTCAGAAATTGCCACAACACAGGAGCAGCTCTGTGCTCTTTATGCCTGCTGGAGAGGGAATTACTGCAAAATCCTTCCCTGGGAGGGTGGGGAGGCCCTGGCACAGGGTGCCCAGAGAAGCTGTGGCTGCCCCTGGCAGTGTCCAAGGCCAGGTTGGACAGGGCTTGGAGCACTCTGGGACAGTGGAAGGTGTCCCTGCCCATGGCAGGGGGGGAACAAGATGATTCTTAAGGTCCCTTCCAACCCAAACCATTCTGGGAGTCAAGAACATGCTCAGGAGTCCAGCCTGTCCAGGGGTTTCTCTTTGGTTGGAGACAGAATAGAGAATGCAAACCAAAAGAAAGAGGCAGAAGTCAAATACCAAACTTGCCAGAGTCCATCCCAGCACTTCATTTTGGCACACCCAGAAGAGCAGTGGTGCCTTGTACCCCCTCAGCAGGGCAGTGCCCCGTGCCCAGCCCTGTTCTGCTCCCTCACACCAGCAGGGAACGTGAGAGGCCTCTGGAGTCCAAACATCCTCCTCCTCCTCCTCCCACTCTCTCCAGATGCCCTGAAGGAACCATTTTTTTCAAGATGATGAAATTCCTGCCACAGCAGCAGCCCCACACAGTCCTGAGCACTCTGCAAGTGCTCCTTTATTAATGAAATGAAACGCCAGAGACGCACACTGCCAGGATGAATTGATACCATTGATACCGTGAGCTCTTCCTGAGCCTGAGCAACCACGTGCAACACCCAGAGCGAGGTTTGGAAGGGGTCAGGAAAGAGCTCAGCTACTTTTCAATTCCCAGGCTCTGATCCAACGAGGTCAAAACTAGTATCCCATTAAATTAATTGGAAGTGTTGAACCATTTCATGATGAATTCACTTCCTACTTAAATATACATAAAACAACCAGACTGGAATGACCCCTAGCCACATTATATATATATATATTATATATATATATGGAATAACATTATTTTTCTTGTTGACTATCACATACAGCAGTGGCTACAGCAGCCTCACACACCTCAAAACCTGACATGTAATGTTTCTGGAAAGGATGCAGACACAGAAATTAAAGGTTCCATTTCACCAGGCTGGAGGGTTTGGTTTTCCCTTTCTCAGCCAACCTTCTCTGTGCCCAGCTGTTCCCTCTTAAGAAAGGTACAAAAAATGCTTTATTTTTAAAATTTTGGTTTTAAAACTTTTTCTTCTGATTAAAACAGCTTCTCTCCGAGCACCTTGTCTTTAGAGGAGACAAATAACAATTGTATGTTATTTCTCATGAAAAATTAATCAAAGTAGAGAAGCAAAATACATTTGTTCTAGGGTTTCTAAAATGGACTTTAACAAACGGACTGTAAAACTCTGCAGTTTGCTGCAGAATCAGCACCTTGGGGTGGAATTTGGTTTTCAATGCTGACCTCCTGTGAAGATCAGCCCAGCAGTAGCCAAAGCAGTTATCCTGGATTTCAGAGCCAGTCATTTGTCACTGGACCTCAGGAGAAGAGAAAACAGGCACTAATATGCAGGCAATAAATTCACCTTTTCAGTTCATTACAAAGCTGCTCTGCCTGATCAAAACCCCTCAGCTCAAGACCCAGCTGACATTGACACAGAGGCCTGTGGTTACTGCTCCCTCCTGGATGAGGAGGATTTCCTGCACTGCCCATATTTCAGGAAGCAGCATCACACGGGTGTTACAGGGGTGGCACTGGTGCCGGGGGAACACGGGCACTGCAGGGCTGTGCCAGCAGGAACACAGGGACGGGCCTCAGCTGCAGCCCCACGCCCAGATGGAGCAGATGGAACGGGGGAGTGGGCACAGGACCCAGCTCTCCCGGGAGCTGTCACCGAGAGCCTCCTGCCCACGCAGGGAGAAGGAACACGGGCAGCCAGGGCCACCCCAGCACAGCATCCTCCACACCCTCCTCTGCCCCTGCAGCCCCCCGGGGAGCCTCAGCTCTGACCCAGGGAGCGCAGCAGGGCCAGACCCCGGCCGTGGGGTGGGAATGAAGCTCCCTGTCCCACATGGGGACAGGAATGGGAGGATCTGGCACCTGAGAGCCACAGGCTGCTAACACTTCCTATCACCAAACTCTGAAAATCCATCCTCAACAGTAAAAGGCAGTGTTGGAAAATGGTTTAACAGATGTAGAGAATGGATTTGACAGGACAAAGGTCCCCCAAGTCACGCAAATGTCATTCTCACTGGTGTAAAACCTGACAGGAAAATACGGTGCTGGTATAAGCCTCCCGAGGAGCAGAACCCAGCACAGCTCAGGGAGAACTGGAATCCTGTCCCTCCCCAGGCTACCAGCCCTTCTGCTCTCTGAAGGTGACAGTCACAGTCTGCAAAGGACCAGCAAACAGTGGCCAAGTGCATGGAGCCACGTTGGTGATTTCTGCAGCCCCCAGTTTGCACTCAAACAAAAGAAACCACAGCCAAAGCACAGGCACAGGCTGGCAAAGGGCACCACATGGTCTCTGCTCACCAGTGCCCTGAGAGCTTCCCCGTGGGGAGCAGGAGCACCCATGACCCCGAGAGCTGAGGCACTGGTGCCAGCATTCAATCTACCTCGGCTGCACCTGCGATGGCTGGACTTTTACCAAAAACTCTGCCTTTGGAGGAGTTTGGAAGAGGGTTAATTTCAATTGTTCCCACTGAAAGTGATGTTCCCCTTCTCAAATGCAAAACATTTATTAAAGCAGCATTGATTTCCCATCCCTACGTCAGCTCCTGTTTGATCTGGAAGCTTAATAAACTCTTCCTGGCACACAATGAAATATTGCCAGTTGAATTCAGATGAGAGTTTGCGAGCAGTGTCTTTCTTAATTAAAATCAAAATGCTTACACGGGAAAGTACTGGGCTTGGCATGTGATGGCAGGGTTAGTGGAGAGCCCATGGAACTGGAGCAGGAGAGGCTGTCGGGGCTGGGGCTTTGCCAGGCACTCATCCATCAGTGCACCAGTGTGGAAATGCCATCGCTCCACGGAGCCCCTGATGAAGGTGATGTTCTGCATTCAGCCAGGACCAGGCACCTCCTCCCACCTGAGATTCCCTGGATTTTTCCCCATCCATCAGGCCCAGCAGCCGATCCCAGGGCCAGTGCCCAAGTGCAGTGCTCCCTCCCTGCAGAGCTCCTCGTTTCTCCTCCCGCTGCCCACACCAACACCCAAAGCCCTGGTGGTTCATCAGTGCAGCTAATCGCTATGGATTTGTTCCAAAACAAAAAGCAATTCAAGGTTTATACCTCATTACAATGCTCAGATTCACCATATCTGTGTGATAACCTGAAAATAACTACTGTAGGAAGAAATCCCAGCCAGGGAAGTGTCAGAAACACAACACACCAGAGTGTGTGCTGCAGCCAAAGGAAGGTTAAGAAATAGAAAATTCCAATTCAAGATATATTTATAATTCATTTTCAGTGGAGAAAAAAAAAATTCTCTAACCTACAGTTGAGCTCTAAATGTTTTTTTGAAAGCAAGAACAAAAGAAACGGGACTGTAGCAAAGCTGATGCTTGATTTTTAGTATGAAAATACTTGAGGGAACAATTTTCCTGCTGCAGCTTCAGGTGGGTTATTTCGCCATTAGTCCAGGAACTGGTTTGTTGGGTTTTTTTAATGCCTGTGATTGTTCAGCAAATTACAGTGTTTGCAGCTGCCATCCGAGACACGCTTGTGCTGATTTCTGGTTCACTGAACACAAAATTCCTTTCATACCCCACAGAGACCCACTGCAGAGCTGCTGCTGCACAGCGCGAGGGAAAGGCTCTCGGCACACCACAGATCCCAACAGCGCCCAGCTCCGACGCCCACAGGACCCCCACAAACGGGCACTGTTCCCACAGAGCCCCCACAAATGGGCACTGTTCCCACAGGGCCCCCGCAAATGGGCACCAGTCCCACAGGGGCCCTGCAAACGGGCACCGGTCCCACAGGACCCCCGCAAATGGGCTGTGTCCCCACAGACCCCCCACAAAAAGCCGTGTCCCCACAGGACCCCCGCGAAAACCCCTGCCCCCACAGGACCCCCACACACAGGCACTGTGCCCACAGGACCCCCATGAATGGGCATTGGTCCCACAGGGCCCCCGCAAATGGGCACCAGTCCCACGGAGCCCCCGCAAATGGGCTGTGTCCCCACAGACCCCCCACAAAAAGCCGTGTCCCCACAGGACCCCCGCGAAAACCCCTGCCCCCACAGGACCCCCACACACAGGCACTGTGCCCACAGGACCCCCATGAATGGGCATTGGTCCCACAGGGCCCCCGCAAATGGGCACCAGTCCCACGGAGCCCCCGCAAATGGGCTGTGTCCCCACAGACCCCCCACAAAAAGCCGTGTCCCCACAGGACCCCCACAAACGGGCACCAGTCCCACAGGGCCCCACAAAGAGCCGTGTCCCACAGGACCCCTTCAAACGGGCGCTGGTCCCACAGGAACCCCTCAAATGGGAGCCGTGTCCCCACAGGACCCCCACAAAAAGCCGTGTCCCCACAGGACCCCCACAAACAGGCACTGTTCCCACAGGACCCCCATGAATGGGCATTGGTCCCACAGAACCCCCACAAATGGGCATTGGTCCCACCGGACCCCCGCAAATGGGCCTCGGTCCCACAGGGCCCCACAAAGAGCCGTGTCCCACA